>APFE031022079.1:7483-71230 GCA_000404065.3 Pinus taeda
TTCCATTTGTTTAATCAAAATAATTGGGATGTATATATACTATGATATTTCTTTAATAAACTATAATAAATTCAAAAAAATCAAATTGGGTATTTAAAAAATTTCCACATCAAAATATTTTATGTTTAAAAAATATTAAATAGTTTTCAATTGTTTAATGGAAATAATTGGATTGCAATATTATACTGAATAAATTATAAATAATTCAAAAATCAAACTGTGTATTTTTAAAAAATGTATTAATATAGGTTTTATTTTTTAAATAAAATATATATTCCAAAATCTAATAACATTTTTTTAATTAAATATAATTACATATATTTATTATTATAATTATATCCATTTTATATATTAAATATTTTACTTAAATCCACCCTAATCACATCATTAATCTAAACATCAATCCTAAGATTATAGTTATATTACTGTATATGTATGTATATATATATATAATCTTTTTCTAAATAATACCGATATCCAATTTAAAAAAATTAATATGGATATAATAATCCATATCAATATTTAGGATTCCTAATTACTCCATTCATTTAATAATCAATAACAAAATACTTACATTCATAGCTATTCCACTTTACATTATTTGCCAGGAATGTATTGGAAAAAATGTATCAACAGTTCTCTGCAATCCTTAGAGAGCGCTAATTACTCCTCCAATCCTTCCCACGGTATATTGGAAAGGCATATTGGAAAGGCTGCGCAGCGGTTATCTGCAATCCTTAGAGATTCCCCGTTGAACATGCGGCTTTCCGTGAGCACCTTTCCCAATTTCACATCAATTAGTGGTAATCGCTCAAGCACAAATTCAATCCAATTAAGCACATTTGATTTGAAATCGAATAGTGGAGATAGTGGTTCCTTCTTTCATATCGGCACTGTACCATGATGGTATTAGGAAATGTGTATTAAAATTATGTATTGGGCAATAAAAATAAAAATTTCATACCGTCATTGTAACATGATGGCATTAGGAATATATGATAAAATTATGTATTGGGCAATAAAAAATCAACTGATGCAAATTACCCAATCATTCCGATTACAATTGCAGGGACCATATTTACCATAATTTTGATTGAAGATTAAAGAATTTAGGTTTCTGTCATCTCTATTAATTTTGAGAAGAATTTTAGGCAAAAATTATATAGGGATATTTTTGTCCACCAGTTTTGAACTAACTAGTGTGGTCTTGACAATAAACCACATTGGTTGGTTCAAAGAATATCTCTTATCTAATTTTCAGCAAAGATTCTTCTCAAAATTTGATTGAAATATTTGTTTCTTTGCTTTGTGATTACATTGAAATGCAAAATTAATGTACAAAATCAATGTTATTTTTTTGAAATTAATATTATTTTAAAAATATAATATATAAATAGCTTTAACCCTAAGAAATCCATACCGAGACTTCTGCTAATCAGATCCTTAAAAACTTCTGATAGGAAAAAACTGACTAGGACAAAATTGACAAAATACTATTTATCTACTTCTCCCGGCATTACACGCTTTCCTTTTACTTCTCACAGAGTTTTGCAACATTGGCTTCTGCCCATATCCTCCATTGTATATTACATGTAAGTTATCTCAAAAGAGAGAAAAAAACAGTAGAAAAAAGGACGAGGCAGCTGAAGAAAAGAAACGGTAGAGAGATAGCAAATAGATGAAATACACGAAACGCTAAAAATGGCGAGGCAGCTGAGGAAATAAAGGCTGTATTTCCAATGCATGCAATGCTGAGAGTTATATTACTCGATATTCACATAAAAGAATAAAGTGAATAAAGAAGAATATAACTACATGAAAATGTTGGAACGCCTGAAAACGATAGAAAAACCTACGGAGAGTGAACATTTGATAATCCAAGGTAGCACAAAAAAAATAGTAAATGGGAAAAGAAATCAATGTACTCCGCAGACTGCAACTCCGCCCAATCTAAAGGATTTGTCTAAAGGATGGCATATCACAAGCAGAGCGACGTGTCTAAAGGATGGCAATGCCATTTTCTCTGTGGCGTTCACCCTCAAGAACACACAATTTCCATTTAATCCTCCGATTGAATGACACGGCTCCTTTTTTTTTGATGTAGATAAATTTCATCTAACCTACACAAGACTCAGGTGCCGCATGGACTCCAACCAAAAATAAAGAATGAGTGCAAATTCAATTAAAACACAAACATTTCAATAATCTTTTGGCTTGGAAATAATTTTAATAGGAATAAAATAAAAGAGATCCATCTCAGAGACTAAACTCTCCATCGGAATACTATTTCATATAAGAATACATTTGTTACAATAAGAGTTATTTCAAGACCTGCAAGAAATTGAAATAACACAAAATTTAGAGTGCAATAGTGTAGAAAATCCTCAAAAGCAAATAACACAAAACAGAAAACTATAGTGTACAATATCCTTGACTTAAAAGCAAATAAGATAAAACTATAGTGTACAATATCCTTGATTTAAAGATAGTTTAATAAATGGGAAAACATAAATTAATGTGCTCCCCACACTGCAACCCCATCCGATCTGAAATATGCAGAGGGAGCTGTCGAAAGGAGTGCAATGCCCTTAACATTGCCATTTAGTTTGTGGCGTTCACCTTCAAGAACAGATAATTTCCATTCAGTCTGTCCGATGGAGTGAGACGCCATAATTTCACTTACAAACATTTTGTCAAACACACAATACTAAACAGAGAGAGGGACTGCACGTATTCCAACTAAACAGAGAGAGGAACTTTATTTAAAGCACAAATAACTTTCAACTTATCTTCTTGGCTTGAAAGTGTAACTAATGACAGTGACAAAAACAAAACAGAAAAACCAAGAGAGACGGAGTGGCAGAGACATCTCTCGACCAATCTTCATGGCTGGAAACCACATTTATTGTAAACTAATAGCTATAGAGAAAAGTATCAGATATTGTTTACTGCGTTGTACAGTTCATAGGGAAAAAATCAACAACAATACTGCGTTGTACAGTTCATAGGGAAAAAATCAACTTTGTCCACTTTATATAGGAAGTAATTTCAACGTTCGCCATGAAACTGTAGCTTAACCCTAAATTCGGTTTGAAGCAGAGAAGATGGGGTGGTGTGGCAGATGATCAGTCGAGAAGTGGTGGCAGCGTCCGGCCGTTTATTTCCTCCACCAAATAAATGCACGACCTTTGAACGTTATGCTATGTTTTATAATACTGGCGCGTTACTTATTATCCTTGTTCAGCGTAAGAATTTATTTTATGCCCACACAAGAAAACGGCAATTCTTATTTTCAACACTATTGAAATATAAATGCTTTTGACATGCAAAGGGAATAGGGGTTGCCTTGCTGCTAACATGCCAAAGTCAATTTTGAGAGAAATATAAATGCAAGACAAATCAACAGTTATGATGATTTGATTACCGGGGAAAATAAATCTTCATTTAATAGCAAAGCAAATCTCCTAAACCAAACTTCTTCTCCGACTATTTTCAAAAGAACGAACACAATAGATCGCGAATCTAAGACACCAATGTCTCAAGAACCAGAAGAGATGAAGGAGATGCAAGACAAAGGAAGTTGGAAGACCGTAGAGAAAAGAAAGAAAGCTACAACACCAATCTCGCCAAAAAAGACGAGGAGCCAGACAAGTAAAAATTAAGAAAATTGTAGGTCCGACAAACCAATTTGGTCTCAGTAGACGTTAACCACCACCATCATCATCAAAGCATGTCAGACTGCATTTATATTTCAGTAGAGTTGGAAATAGGAATCGCCCAAAAAAACATAGGATCCATTTTTCTATAAATTATGGAAGTGCACAACGACTTTTAACTCGCAACATTTATTAGAGGCATGGCTTGATAAAATGTGACATACAAATGATATAGCAGAAGTTGAAATAAGTATACAGTGCAAAATAATTTTCAATTTACATAGTTCAAGATAATTTTGAAGTTACCTTAGAATATGTGTATTACATAACGTAATAATCAAAGATATCTTTTATATTTTATATCACAGCGTGCTTGGACTTTTAGTTTATCCAAAGTTGGAGAAGATAGGCTATTTACTCAATTTTATGGAAGAAGTTGAAATAAGCATATGTGAAAATATAATTTTGAAATCACGTAAGTATTTATTGTTTTATATTTAGATTGCGTTTGTACTTTTAGTTTCTAAGTCGTTTATTATTAGAATACTAATATTTATTATTAGAATACTAATATTTATCTATGAATGTAATTTATAAATTTTAAGAATTTTTTGGGATTGACATTTGATGCTGGGATTTTAAAAATTAGATTTTAAAGTAGAGGTTTGGGTTTAGAATTTAATAATGAGATAAACGAAAAAAAGAGGAGAGGGATAGAAGGAAAAAAGGTTTTTTTTAAAGAAAACTAAAGAAAAAGACAAAATTAAAAAGGCAAAACCCTTATTTGTAAATTTTTAGATTATAATAAGAAAGATAAAATTAATTAAATAATGTGAATAGATTATTTTTTTAGATAAGTTAAATAATTAAAATCCTAAAAAAATAATTTATGATTTAAAATTAATAGATAATATAAAATAAATAAAAAGTTATATTATCTATCTATATATATATGGATTGAATATAGGTGGATACTAATAAGAATACTAGTATACATATTAAGTAGTAATAGGTGGTAATATGATTATTTTTAATTTATATAATGGATAAATTAATTAAAATTAATATAGACTGCATCTTTAATCATTTTTTTTAACAAGTTTTTCCTTGACATTGAGAAAATATAAAATGTGTATTTTTTTTATTGTTTTAGTTGTATTTTCTGGAAAAGTATAGAGTACACAATCTAAACTTGTAAGAACACGCAAAATAATTTTCTTGTATTTAAAAAAAAAAAAAAAAAAAAAAAAAAAACAGATACCTAAGAAGCTACCAAAGTGTAAAACACTCACACTACTTCAAACATTTAAACCATAATTTTTTTTACTGGTGAACATTAAAACGATTTTTTTGTTATCAATATATTTTGAAGTATACATCAATATTACTTTTTCTCAACATTTGTTTTCTATTTACAGAATATTTTATTTTTATTTTAAGAGGGACACTTCTCAACTCCACTTTGAGCATGCCAATACTTACTCCACACTCATACTAAAGTGTAAAATGAACCTCTAGGCTTAATGATTTTAACTATTAAATTAAATAAATTAAATACTTATTAATAAGAATATTAAAGATGAAAGAAGGGAAAGGAGGGGAAGAAAGGAAGAGGGAGAAAAAATAAGAAAACCAAGGGAAAGGAGGGACATAAGACACAAGGATAAGTATAATGAGAAAGAAAAGGGGAAAGGAGGAAGGAAAAAGGAAAAAAGAAGGGAAAGGAGATGAGAGGAAGGATGGGGAAAAAATAATAGAAAACCTAAAGGAAAGAAGCAAGGGGTTATTAGTGGAGGAAGAGGATGAAAAACAAAGAGGTGAAGGGAGAAAAATAAAGAGACCAAGGAAGAAAGTATAGGTTTGAAAGTTGGGGGAACAAGAATGCAATTACTATTTTGAAGCTAGCATCTTTGTTCAAATTACCAATTTCCAAATACCCTCTAATGCCCCATTTAAAAAGATGGCAAGAATGAGGATCTCATAATTTCATGTTTGATGTTTGCAAAGTGTTCTCTTATTCTAGTATTGAATGATCTCTTTGTCTCACCAATATAACATCTCCCACATGAACAAGAAAACATGCGTATATAACACAGCTCTTCTTATATACCCATTTTTTTTCTTTGTGACTAAACTAGTAAAGTTCAACCTCCTAGTACATATCTCAATAATTTAAGTGAATTAACATGGTCACTAAGACTATAATTGCATTCCATTTCCTTATCATTATACAACATTACTAAAAGGCTTAACTAAAACTCTTCATGAGGTTATATATATATCTTAGTACTAAACTTATATTTAAACCATGCTATGGTATTAATTGGTACATATCTCAATAAATAAAATGAGTTAACAGGATCACTAAAACTATACTCATATTCCCTTTCCTTAACATTATGCAACATTGCTAAAAATTTAAACTAAAAATATATATCTAAATACTAAACTTATATTTGAACCATACCTTATAACTCAGTACTAAGCTTATATTTGAACCATACCTTATATCTCATTACTAAACTTATATTTTATAAATACCTCATATCTAAGTACTAAACTTATATTTAACCATACTATGGTATTAATTGTTTTAGGGTATAGAGTAAAAACATGTTGGACATTAATCTTTGTATTAAGGTATGTTGCTAGAGACTCATAGTACTAAGTTTATATTTGAACCATACCTTACATCTCATTACTAAACTTATATTTTATAAATACCTCATACCTAAGTACTAAACTTATATTATTTGAACCATATCTTACATCTCATTACTAAACTTATATTTTATAAATACCTCATACCTAAGTACTAAACTTATATTTAACCATACTATGGTATTAATTGTTTTACGGTACTTATATTTGAACTATACTATGGTATTAATTGTTTTGGACATTAATCTTTGTATTAAGATATGTTGCTAGAGACTCATAGTACGCAAATCATATATTGACTTATTCATATATTGTAATATCCAACACTTTCACTATTTCCACCTTTGATATATCAATTATACATTTATTATAATGTTGAACATGTTCACCATTTAAATCTTTGGTATGTGTTTTGGTATTAACTATATGGTATATATTGTATTAGCACTGATCCATACTATACACATGGAAACATTGGCATAAACCACCCAAGGATAACCATGTGACTTTACATGGATCACTTACCCTATGCACTTTTGATGGTCGTCATTTCACCTTCATATCTAACAGTGGAAAGTCATTTGTATTTTCCAAAGAATGAAAACCCTACCCACGACTCATTTGTTCGTTCAAAGTTTTGTTTGCATCGCTTAGAGTGCTGCTTTGTCCCTGAAACATAGTTGAGGGGTTTTGTCAACCTTCTTCAACTTAATCATACAAGTGTTACGCTAAATCTTCGCCATGAATTGATTTTTTGTGCTCAAATCGACACCTTTAACAATCAGTAAGTGTTATAGTTTATAAATTTTCCACAATGTCATTTTGAAATTCCCTATTTCTCTTATGAGTTTCGCTCAGGAATTTGTATGCATTCACAAGATGATCTGTAGACATGCCAAGTTACTGGCTCCAACGGATCAAATTTGTATTGACGATGGATGCCTCGGGAACAAACCTTTAAGTGCATTCAATCTAAGTGATATCACTTTGATATTTTTATTTCCTTGTGATTAACTTTATATTAGTTTATTTAAGGGTTTTCCCCTAATTTGCATTGTCTCTGATATAGTTAATGTCGAGCCTCTGGTCACGCCCCCAGTGAAAAGATTTGGCGGTTCCTCTTGAATATTAAAGTTAAGATTCAGTTCTTTGTATTGTGATTCGATTTGTAACAAAGTCTAGGTTATTTATTTAGCTATATTTCCCATTTCTGAAACCCCAAATTCTCATTACTGAGACTTATGGCTATGCTATTTAAGGTCGTGGACATAATTTATTTCTTTGATTAATATTGAGTTTTCTTTGTGCTACGAAGGAATATTCACGCCCTTTCTTCAAAGTTTCTTATTGACATGCTTAGGTTCAACTTTAATACTACTACTGTTTTGATTATCTCTAGCACTGTAACATGTGGCCATTTATTCTCTCGAACTTTCTCATGTAAAATAAATAATTTATTACAGTCATAAACCAACAATTTAATTTCGATTTCATTTTGGGATTTTGATAGGATGAAGTTGGAGTTTGGAGTTACAGTCGACTTCTACAGATATATCACAAAGTTCCTTTCTTTTCTATTGTTTTTCTACTATACCCATCTATAGTCTCATGCTGAAATACTGGACTCACATTTTTATTCATTCATTCTATGGTTACAGGTAATGTTTCTACTAGTTACATTATCCTAGTTCCTTCTATCTTTGAATGAAATTACTCAAAAATTGGAGATTGAATGGTTTTCTCTGTATGAATCCAGATCAACTGCTTTGTCGCCACTCTGCATGAACATCTAATGGTATATCTTCAACTATGAATGATATAACAACTTCATTAACTATACCTTTTTAACAACTTCATTAACTATACCTTTTTAATTGGACACTTATTTTATGCTCTTAGATTTGTTTGGCATATGTGCCATTTGTTATATAAAAGTTATATTTTAAACAGAAGGTTTCAGGGCTTACTAGATCTAGATTATTTTATTCTTTTTTAATAATCAATTTTGTATGGCCTTTAAAAACATTCATTTACTCGGTTCGATTGGAAATATACTATAACTTATATTCATTTTCATTTTTTTAAGGACTTGTTAATCCAAACCATGTCTTGATATATATATAATATATGGTTTCATTAAATTCTTGTTTTATTTTCGCATTCTAGTGTAAAATAAAACTCATTTATACTTCATTAGGGTTGTTATAACAAAGGGTTTTTACCAAACTGTATATTGGGTTTATAAAGTAATTCAATTTCTTAATACTATAACCGTTTCTTATATCTTTGTTCATTTCCTATATCTTTGTTAACAATACTGAACAATGTATACAACATTATTTTATAATTGAGGATACTTATGTTTTCTTCCCTAATTCAGAATATTCTCATATTGAACTTTCATTGTCTTATTCCTTATACAAGATTGGACCTTACAGTTTATTTGTAATTATTAAGACTTCCTAAAGTTAATTCTTCTAATTTTTATTATATATATGAAGGTATTTCTTCTAGTTTGATTATATATATATTATATATATATATATATATATATATATATATATGAAATGTATGTAATTCATAAATATAATTCTTGCTAACTCACAAAAAAAGTTATATATAAGTTATTTAAAATTGCAAGGATACTATAAGTGTTCATGGATACTTAACCAAAATTTTATTCACTAATTCCCATTGGTTTTGTTTCATAATAATTATTTGTTTTAAACATCTTAGTTAGCTTACTAGAAAAATCTGATTATATTCATCCTGATCTATATTTGACATGTACCTATACAATATTTTGTTCATAACATAGTTTAAAGTTCTGTTATGGTATCCAGATTAGATCCCTATTAGTTAATACAGAAGAGCAATTTATCCCCTACCTATGTCATTGGAGAAGTACTTAATTCTTATCATTCAATCTACTGCATGATATAATCTCTGGCTTATAATATTATTGAGAGTATGTCACATATGATTCTTTAACTTATTAGTCTCATCTATAATAAAGAGTACACATAAAGTATACAGAGTTTATGAAAAATACTCTATTTAAGCATGTATAGAGGGTCCCATATATAATCTACTCTTTGATTCAACATTTAGTATAACTCATCACCATACAGACAGTAAGCTATCATATAAACTAGCATGTAAGAAACAAAATAACGCACATCTAATGGTGATTAGTTGTTTGGGGAATATTTGGGAACAAAACATGTTCTTTCCAACTATGAATTGTTACCAACAAATTCCCCCATGCTCAAGCCTTCTTGCCTTCAGTAATCAAAAACCTTATTGTGCTCTTGTGTGATTTTCTTATAGATCTTCCCAACAAATTATTTCCTTAGGAACATCATGCTTTAAGGGTGTGCATCCCTAGTTATCTAGTTTTTATTTATTTATTTTAATTTAAGATAAATCTTTCTTTTCCTTTAAAAACACACCTTTCTCTCTAGTTTTCTTTAGTTTGATTTTCACCCAACTTTTCATTTCTCTCAAGCTAAGTGTTTATAATAATGGTTTCTCTCCAGTATGCTAATTTATTAACCAAACTTTCTCAGGGAATTTTTAGGAGAATTTTTTGGAAGGTCCACCATGTGGAGTTAACCACTGACACTTTTTTGGCAAAAAATATCTAATAGTCAAGTGATATTTATTGAATATTCCCAAACAACTCATTTATTAATTTAATAAAATAAAAATTAATTACATAATTAAATAGTTCAATCATGGATTCCATAAAAATTAAGTTCAACCATAATTCAATAATATATAAATATCCATGTCTTAAAAATTAAAACACAGGGGTGTCCCAATAAACCCCTTTCAGTTGATAGATGCCATTTATATTTTGAGGATATGAATATAATATACAACTTTTTGTTCTATGTGGTTCAAGATCCATGACCACTACATCCACGGAATATTTATACCAGGAAGATCTACCCAAAAGGATCACTTAGTGCCTCCTCAACCATGGATCTTGACCCAAGAGTGACCACTACATCCATGGAATATTTGTACCAGGCAGATCTACCTAAAAGGAAGATCTACCCAAAAGGATCACTTCCTGCCAGCTCAACCATGGATCTTACGAAAAGTCTTTAAAGAGAATTGAGCCTGGTGATTTATCATAACAAAGGTGCTTTAATGATGGGCACTTTAATGATGGGGCACTTGAGCAATTACGCTAACCCTAAAAGATATCTATTTGTTATGGACATTAAAACGTTAAAAAAAAAATATAATTTACCAATAGAATTGAATATTAATATATAGAAAAATGATAATATTATAATGATGTTTCTTTATAAAAGAAAATATAAATTTTTTGATATTCCCTTAGAATCTAAAAAATAAAGCTAAAGTTGAGTCAAAGAGGAGATTAGTGTGTAATCCAGCTAGAAAAAATAAATCATATAGTAGTGGAACCTGAAGTGGAAAAGTGATCCTTATGAAAATAAACACTAAATATGAATGGAATTCTAAGTCTGTGAGTGGACAAAAGAAACCAAAATTCTATTTTGAATGAGGCATTTGATTAGATGCTTTGATACTAAAAGATAAGTTGTAGAAAGCACATGTTGAAAATGAGAAGGCCAAAAAGGTGTGTTCCATATCGTTAGCTCCAAAAACAAATTGATATCTTTATTCCCAAGCAAACGAATTTATATAAATTTTTACATAGATTTTTATTTTGACATATTCAACTTTACTTACTAGTAATAATTTATTCATAGTCAACTTCAACTACTAGCAATTATAATAAAAAATCTATTGGTGCTCAAGGTTCTTGTTATATTTATGAACCTAATTATAAATATTTAATTATTAATGATTTTCAAATGTGGGATATCTTAATAATAGAGTTTGTGTTATGGAAAAACATAATAAATTTCATGGATTATAAAATGTCAGGGTACTTCAAATGTTGGCTTTGTCAAGCTAGGCCCATATTGGTCAAATTTCTTCATCCAAAAAAAGTATAGAGACATATCCGGAGAGATTCCAAGCACATGAGCTAATATTTGACAAGGTAATCCAGTAAGCTTCATTATAGGGTCTTTTCTTGTGAACCTATGACATGACACATGTGTTTATGAGATGTTAAAGGATACCCCTAATTTCAATAAATATAAATAAATACTTCCCAAAATATTTTTGTTGGAACCCCCTTCAATACATATTCAAAATTAGAAGAGACCCATATTTTTACGAGATACCCCTTGTATACTCTCCAATACTTATAGACCTTCTTATATCTCACAGACTCCCCTTACCACATTTCCCCACACCAATATTTACAATATATTGATGTAACATCTCTCCCATTTTACACAGAAAAAAGTATGAAATTGTCCTTAAAATTAACATGGTAATTTTTTTTGCAAAGTAAATAATTCATAATATTTTGAGCCTTATATTACACCATTGAAATAGTACATCATAATGTAATATCACCAATTAGGCCACTTAAGCACACATTTACTCACTATTTACCAATAAAAAGTCTCTATTTTGCACCCATGGAACTCATCATAAAATGTTATTGCATGCTTATCTATTTCTCAATATCTATCTTTATTAAAAAAATTTGTTCAAGTTGCTAAATTAGGTGTCTCATGCTCTAAGAACATTCAATTCCATCCAGATATATGTATTTATTCATACGTAATTGTTGGCTCTATATATATGTATATACTAGTTATAGGCCTTACTTTTTAATCCCTAATGTACATAACCCTTACGTTGGGAAATTGATGCTTGACCCTGCAATTTCTAAATGGTGTATTGTTAATGTGTATGCATACATTGTTATAAAGTTCACCTTGGGGATTGGCCCACCTTTTTTGAATCGATTGCAAGTCACAAAATATATATATATATATAACTCTATGGTTTTTATTTCCAACTTCCACATAGGCATGCATCACGTGGTGATGGTTTGTGGGTTGGGTCCATACTTCTTGTATGTAACCCTAAATAGCTGGTAGATTATATGGTGAGGATAAAATCTTGGTTGGTTAATGATGATGGTTGATTAGGTATAAGTTAAGGTAACTACCTTTCCATGCCATGCTATCACAGTCTGATTGTGATGTTGCTGTAGTTGCCAATTGAGCTCTAGAATTTCATATATAACCCGATTGTAATCAAGGGGGTTTCACCTTGCTCCTAAGGAGAATAATATCATATTTTTTATGATTTTTCTTGGATATACCATCCAGAAATTAATACAATCATAGGCATCATTATGGCATGCACCTGGTTCGACTTCTTGGCAATTTTCTGAGAAATTCTTCTTCCCTTTTGTTTATTATTTTGCATTGAAATTTTCTTAATGTCGTCCTCATGATTTATACTCCAAACTATTATTTATTTGTTTCACAGGTACCCTAGCTCCTATGTGTGGTTTTTCTAGTAGTGACATCAATTCTTTTTATAAGGAATTTGGTTCATTTTGGCCACTTGAGGAGAAATTTTCTTTACGAGCTTCCTCAGGGCGAGTTTACCCGCAGAAATCCCAACTTTAATGTTTTTTATTTTAAAGAGTTTGATGTTTCTACATGCAACTTGTCATTTTGAGGACTGAATACTTGCTTTCCTTGTAGGAAATATGATGAATCTTCTCGTTTATCCATAGGTAAAATATTTAGACTCCTTGGTATTAATTTCTTTCCCTTATGGTAAAATTTTAAGAGATTTGGAACAATTAATGGTTCCACTAATTTACTCACAGGTATGTACTAGTGTCATCAATATTTTCAACTAACATTTGTTGGAAAGGTGTCTATGGTTTTTCCCTGTTTCTCTCCACCTCAACGACTACATGATCTTATTAAGCCTCTAACTCTTACTAGGAATTCCGTGTTGTGGCAACCTTGTAACTTATTCATGGAATATTGGATTTGTATATTGGTTTTTTTTCAAGTCAAGGCCCTAGGCTAGTTGTGGACACATTTCTTTCAGTTTGAAAGTATTACTAAAAATTAATTATAAGGGATGTGCCTATTTCTTTATAAAAAATTTGTTTCATATTATTTGGGCTTTGTGATTATTTTTGTGTGAGGTTTTTTTCTATGTTAGAGGGTTTATTATCATGACTTTATTTTTATGTTCTATTGTGGCCCATAACTATAGCTTTCTTTGTACATTTTCAGAAATATATAATACATTTTCAGAAAAATATGTGTGTGTTGTCTTATAGTTTCATTATAATTAATGGTTAAATTTGGTTTTTTTATAAGAGACATGAATCTTATTTTAAGTAAAATATGGCTAAGGCCTATAGGTTCTTAACTTTTTCTAGAATATTTTCTTTGTGTTAATTAATAAAATGACATTATGTTTATTTCTTTTTCTTTTAAAATTTATCCTGTAGCTTTTAAAGTTTTCAACATGACATTCTATCCTTACTCAGGTTATACTCCTTTCTTGTTTTTAATGTGTATATGTATACTTTTTCTTTTTTAGGGGATTTACGGATAAGTTAAATCAATTCTTTCTATCATGCAATTACTATAGATTTAATTTAATGATAATGTGTAACTAGGTTAGAAACCTAGTGGACCCCTATAATGGGGGACCACTCCTAGTCTTTTGAGCCCTATCTCTCCTCTATCCAAGACTTTTTGTGCTTAGGCCTATGAACAAGTTATTGTTCTCAATAGGCCTACATAACTAACTTGGGCATACTCACAATTTTTTTTTCTTTAGTATTATAACATATGCATAAATTATTAAGCATTCTATTTTATTACTTTTAGGAACCAACATTATAATACCAAGAAGCTATGTATCCATATTTTTATCTATGTATAAGAATTGTTCTTACCAGGTGACACTATATTTACTTAAGAAACCATTTTACAAGTTGTGTTCTATTATATTCATTTTTCCCCACTCAGAGGGTTCCAAGGGAATTTCTAGGTGATTTATAGGGTTTTACCCTGTGCCTAAGCACCTTCACTTACCTATAACAAACACATATAACCACACATACATCTGCACATACTTATACATATATATTTTCTCATTTAAAAACTAACAATAGACTTTTCATCTATCCTTCTGCTATTTCTTAACCATTTAATTTCACAATAACATTATATTCTATTGAATGAATGACCGGAGAATCCACAGTTTTATCATTTTTGAACCGACGTTTCGAAACGTCGGTTCAAAAATGATAAAACTGTGGATTCTCCGGTCATTCATTCAATAGATTCAAGCCACAGAAATCTGAAATCCATTATATTCTATATTTTCCCAAAAGAGATTGAATCAATTTCCTAGTATTCAAAAACTAAATTAACATTCATATACTTATCTAAATTCTTCCAGAAAATAGGCTAAAGGCTTTGACGTGCCACCCAACCATGAACTAGATTTGTGAGTTAGTTCCCCCCAAGCTCCACCCCTCCATGCCAATAGAAAACAACACAAAAATCCTTTCAGTTCACCTCCTTCTTAACTTTTAGTAGTGTCTTACTAATTTTCCAGGGTTCATAACCATTATTTCTCTTCCAGTCATTTTGCTGTAACAACAACTGCCTTTATCTCCTGTAGTTCTCATGTACAAATTCTAGTTCATGACATTTATCTCTACTCATGCATTTCTTGTGGCTTGTCTTTTGCCAGTAGTTCTCCTAAATGGAAAAAATGAGGTTTTTCTTCTTTTTGTTCCTTCCACTTCTTGGGTATAACAAATTCCAACTATCTTCCTAGCAGTTAGGAGTATGATGTCATATGTTAGCCTTTAACATATTTTCTAGAATAATAATGCACAATTAATACCCCTCTATTTCTATGTAATATTTTTTGTTGTTGTTGCTAGATTGGACTATTTATAGATATGAAGGCAAGAACACCATGGTGGACTTGAATTAAAGTGAACAATAAAGTATGATGTAATATATTAATTGTTTTTAGAAAAATTGAAAAATTACTTGGGAAAGGAACACTAGAGTTAAGAGATGCTTTCCAAGAACCAAAAACCTATGTTGGTGGAGGAAATCAAATTGATCTTCCCTTAAATAACCCCTAAAAATCCCTAGGAGTTGATTAACTAGATTTAATATGATGGGAGAGAAAATCTATTAAATCACTTGGTTGTAGAAAAACACTGAGAAAAGAGTGGAATAAACTTCCATGAGAGAGAAAAGCAATCTTTAAAGGAAAAAAATAAAGAAAATCCTAGGTTAGTGGGTTGGAAGATCCTGAAAATTGGGACATCGGTAAGGAAAATTGCTAGGGAAGTAAAGCTTAATCACAAGAAGTTTTTTAATCAATTTTCTCTTGGAAATTGATCTCAGCTCAGAGGGAACTAATGGTGCAATTCATGGTTGGGTGGAGAACATGACTTTCCCAAGTGTTTTCCAATAGAATCTACAGTTAGATTATTTATTTGTAATTATGTTTTTCTTGGTTGGGTTCGTTTTAGAAATCCATTTATGAACTCAATTGCTATAAGGATGGTGAGTATATTTTAGTAGTGGAGATATAATGGTTGCAAAAGTAAATCTAGCTGATATTTGTTCTTTTTCATCTCTGTTTTCTGGTCTACCTTTTATATGCATGAAGAGTATTGTATCATTATATTTGTTCTACTATGTTCAATACATGGAATTGAAGGAAATCGATATAATAACCCTTGATTTATTATTGTTTTAGAAATTTTGTATCTTCTCGTCTTCATATAAATTAGGCTAGATTTTAAGGGCTAGATTTTAAGGTAAACCAAATTTGTATAGGGTTGGTCGACATATAAGTTAATAGTGCTCGGATTTGAGTAGGAATAAGTAGTGCTAGGCTATTAGGAAAGGGATGAGAGTAGAATGAAAACCACAGAAGCCATAGTAGCTGAGATAGGGGAACCTATTAGTTGTAGTAGCTATGTGATCATCAAATAATATAAACAGAACTAATGCTATGATGAACCATACATATACCTTCATGAGAAAACTGGAAGAAGGTGGGGCTCTGCTGAGCCTAAGATTCTCTATGGAACCTCACAGAGTCTACCATATTCTCTTGGTGAAATAAAATTGAAGTGATCTGTAAGTTGTCCATTTGCATAAAGTAACCCAAAATAAACTAGGCTCCATGGTAACATATACATTTCGGGAATTTGTCAGAGGATTTATGAATTCATGAAAGAAAAAAGCTTTTGAGGGGTTTAAGTACTTCCCTTACCCGGAATGGGTTATACCCATATTTTTAGAAGAATCATAAATATAAATTACAGTGTAGGTAATAACTCATAGAAGATTTGATGGGGCTAGCCTACGTGATCCCGCCGTCAGCATATTCCACTTGATGGGTGTACAAGCAAGTAATAATTTTCAACAAAGATTTTTTTTTATAAATTCAATTTGATTAACCGCGTTGAATTAAATTAGGGGTATGCTGATTAGTACGATGGTCTCTGTTTGCTAGACAACTGTCCTTCCTTGGGATTCCACGAGCCCGCCTTGGTATAGGGTTTCACCGCCTTGCGATCATTCTGTTCATTCATTATTCTCCTGGTTGCTTATGCTGTGTGCTCTCGGTAGTCTCTCGCAGCTTCAATGTGGGTTTTGTTTTTATGGTTTGTCCGCCTGGTTCTCTGAGCTGTGTGCTCTTGGCGGTCTTCATGGCTTCAATGTGGTTTTCATTTTTTGTTTGTGGTCTTGTTTTCCTGGTTCTCCAAGCTATGTGCTCTCGGCAGTCTTCGCGGCTTCAATGTGGGCTTTTCTTATGGTCCCGTTTTCCTGGTTTGGGACTCGACCTGGAAGTATTTTCCGTTCATCCGGCGAGGTTATGAAAACGTGGTAAGGTTCGCTTCCTTTGTGGTCTCCTTCTCGAGCGTCGACTGCTGTTATGCGTTTGGTAATCAATTTGGTATGTCTCTCTGCGTCTTTATCTAGGTTTGATGTTTGTGCTTTCCATGATTCTTGCAGTTGGTTGTTGGTTGCATTGTTCGTGGTAATGTTTCTCGAGTTCCGAGTTCAATTCCTCCACGAGCCCGACAGAACTGTGGTGATGAACTCCTTCAGTTCCTCTATTAATTTATCAGGGTAAGTCCACCTATTCTATGCTAGTTATATATGCTCCTTTTTTCCTCAATTGCCTAACATTTTCGGCTCCTCGTGAGCAGGGAAAACCTGGAGGAGTTGTTCTAGTTATGGCTTGCCTCCGTCAGGTAAGATAACCAGCTATATCTTGGTTTTTCTATTCAATTTTCGAATTCTCTTTGTTTCGTATTCCCACCACTCATTTCATTTGTCGTTTGTCATTGCAGGTATGGCCACCCAAGGGTTTTGGTGCATGGAAACTCGACTGTTCCAATTGACCACGGGTAGTGTCGTTTCTATTCGTTAGTTGTTTTCGCTCGGCTTCAATGCTACAACTGTAGGGTCAATGTATCTTTGGTCTTCGAGCCATTGTCTGTATTCGATTCTTCTGTAGTTTGTCACTGTCATTGGGTTATGGTAATGAGTCGAGGATTATTGGGTTTGGCTTCCACTTTGTTATAAGTATGAGTCATGTATTTACGAACTGGGTTCGTTCCTTTGTTTCGAACAGAATGTAAATGTGTAAAGAACTGGAATACTGTCTTTACGTTTGTATGAATTTAATTATGGAACTGAGTGGACTATATTTATATATTCACATACGTGGTGTTTTTAGAATTTGTTTGCTTATCTCGACTCGTAATTCCAACTTCGTGTCATTTGTTTACGTAAATGACTTCATGTCTATTTGTTTGGTTGCGTCTACCTGCAACCTGGGCACTTACACTTCTCCTCTGATTTTGGTTATCTCCTCTTCCGTTTTATAACCTGTAGTGGTATAACAACAATCTCCACAAAAGTAATTTCACATAAATTAATATACGTAGTATTTGGGACGCTGTAGAGGTGAATGTGCACAGAAAAATTATCCTTCTCTCTTTTTCATTTCTCTGTTAGTCGAACCTGTACATTGTGTTTTGTCCCTCTTTTTAATAGCAGTGTTCTCAAACTGTCACTAACTGCTGTTAGTTATGTTCAATTGGTTACATCAATTATTCCTCATATGGAACTTTTCATGGTTGTTTAGCATATTTTCTTTTCATGTTTTTACAACAGTAAATTAACTATCTAGAAACAATGACACTAACTAATTCCTATTGTTCCTAATTACACTTCACTAAATTAACTTAGGCAACTTAATAAAAGAAGATTAAAAAAAACAAGTACACTATCCATTCAATAAATTAACTCCTTCGTTCCCTTCAGAGACCTTATCGCCTTCACTTTGTCTTTGTCCTATTAGCCATATGCTCCTGCATCATGCTCCTGGGGTAAGAGAAAATCATGGCTTCGTTCCATGAGCTTCTCCACCGAATAGCCAACCTTTTGTATTTGCGCTGCGTCGAGCCACAAATTATCCTCAATGGGAAGGTCTCTCCACTTGATGAGATATCGTAGATATTCCTTCCTACGTGTCCTCTTGGCTATCTGGGTATCGAGAATTCCTTCAATCTCATGGGATTGAGCCGAAGGCGTATGCCTCATCCAAGAACTGTCTCCAACTTGGGTGTCCCGTTTTGGCCGTACAACACTATCTTCCTCTGCGTGGGCAGTGTATGGAAACAGGTTTGCCACATTGAAAATAGGTGATATGCCTATATCAGTTGGCAGCTGAATTTCGTAGGTGTTGGCTGAGCATTTATGCAAAATCTTGCAGGGGCCAATTTTTTTAAATTTTAACTTATTATATGCGCCCTTAGGAAATCGTTCTTTGTGCAAGTGTGCAAGGACCTTGTCTCCAACATTAAATTGTACTTCTCTCCGCCTTAAATCTGCTTGCTGCTTATATTTCTGCACATTGTCTTGCAACTTTAATTTTACCCGTTCATGTAGTTCGTTCATTGCTTCAGCAAAATCTTCTACATCCGCGCTTCTTTGCTCCAATTTTCCCAAATCTCGCAGTTCATGTATTCCCTGAGGATGCATGCCGTATAAGATTTGGAATGGGTTGTGTCTGGTGCTATGATTTGGTGAATCGTTATAAGCGAATTCTGCCTGAGCGAGAGAACGATCCCATAACCATGAATTTTCCCTAGTCAAACTTCGTAATAAATTCCCCAAACTCCTGTTCACCACTTCCGTTTGTCCATCAATCTGCAGATGATACACATAGCTAAAATTCAATTGCGTACCCAACTTTTTCCATAGGGTGCGCCAAAAGTGTCCTGTGAATTTTACATCCCTGTCAGAAATGATAGATCTGGGTAGGCCGTGTAATCTAACAACCTCCGTGAAAAACAGGTGAGCTACATATGTGGCATCACTAGTTTTTTGGCAAGGGATAAAATGCGTCATTTTTGAAAATATGTCTACCACCACTGTCACTGAGTCATACCCCCACTGCATTCTAGGCAGTCCCAAGACAAAGTCATTGCTAACTAAGTCCCATGGCCTGCTCGGAACAGGTAGTGGCGTGTAATATCCAGTATTCTGACTATGTCCTTTCACAAAGTCATTGCTAACTAAGTCCCATGGCCTGCTCGGAACAGGTAGTGGCGTGTAATGTCCAGTATTCTGACTATGTCCTTTCACCAGTTCGCAGAATTTACACCTGTTCACATACCACTATACATCTCTATGCATTCTGGGCCATTAATAAAAGTGTCTGAGCTACTCCAAAGTTTTGTCTATGCCGGAATGACTGGCTAGACAACCACTATGTTTTTCCTGTACAATATTTTCCCTCATCGAACAGTCCGAGATACATAACTGTCCACCTCTGAACAATAGTCCTTCCTACAAATTGTAGTCCAACCATGGACTTGTATTCGTCAACACGGAATTTTGGCAAGCTTCGAAGGCTTCTTTGAAGTCTGTGTCGGTCTGGTACAAATCCTTTAAATGTTTGAATCCCATCACCTGTATTCTATTTCTTGTAAGAGCAAAGCTCTCCTGCTCAAGGCATCTCCCACTTTATTGGCTTGCCCTGTAATGTGATTTAGCATGAAATTGAAACTTTGCAAATATTCTACCCATTTGGCATGCTTATGGTTTAATTTGTGCTGCTGCATTACATACTACAGCACTGAAGTATCAGAAAATAATGTAAACTCTTTTCCCAATAGGTAGTGTCTCCAATGCTTTAAATATTGGACCACAACATAAAATTCCTTGTCATACGAGGAATATTTCTACCTGCTTTCGTTCAATTTCTCACTAAAGAATGCCACTAGTCTATCTTCCTGACTGAGCACAATGCCAATAGCTATCCCACTTGCATCACATCGAACCTGAAAAAGCTTTTTAAAGTCGGGCAGCCTTAAGATTGGCCTCTTTGTAATATTTCGCTTCAAAATATGAAAGCTATCCTTTGTTGCTCTGGTCCAACAAAAAGGCTAGCTGGCCTTTTTGATGGTGTCTAGCATTGGTGCGCAGATTTCACTGAAATTCCTAATAAACTTTCGATAAAAACTTGCCAATCCGTGAAAGCTACGTACCTCAAATAAGCTCTTTGGTGATGGCCAATTCATGATTTACGCGATCTTTTCTGGATCCATCTTCAATTCATTTTTTGCAATCACAAACCCCAAATAAACCAGTTCCTTCTGTAGGAAAGTATGTTTTTAAAATTTATCACCAGTTTGTTCTGCTGTAACTTCTCTAGCACTCTTTGAACTTGCTGAAGATGCTCTCCATTTGTTCTGCTAAAAATCAAAATATCATCAAGATAAAATATCACAAACTTGCCAATAAATTCTTTTAACATTACATTCATCAATCTCATAAAAGTACTAGGAGCGTTGCTCAATCCGAATGGCATGACTAGCCACTCATACAGCCCTGCATTGGTCTTGAAGGCTGTCTTCCACTCATCTCCTTCTCTGATCCTGATTTGATGATATCCACTCTTCAGATCAATTTTCATGAAATAAGCTACCCCGCTAGGACAATCCATCATATCATCTATTCTGGGTAGGGGAAATCTGTACCGAATAGCAATTTTATTGATAGCTCGTGAATCTGTACACATCCACCATTCTCCACTATTCTTGGGTGCGAGTACTATTGGTACCGCACAAGGGCTCAAGATTTCTCTGATCAGTCCCTTATCCAGCAACTCTTGCACCTGTTTACAAATCTCTTCATTATCTTTCAGGCTCATTCGATATGCTTCCTTATTTGGTAGGTTTGCTCCAAGTATGAAATCGATATGATGGCTAATGCTCCTCTTGGGAGGCAACTTATCTGGTAAGTCATCAACTACAATGTCCTTAAATTCTTCTAACATCTCCTGAATATCTATAGGCAATTCTGGTTTTTCTGTGTTCAGCAACACTGTCTTAGTCCTCCTTACAATCGCATAATTCACCTCATTTTCCTCAATCTGCTTAACAAATTGTTTTCCTCCTATTAACAATGCTTTTGTTCCACTTGCTTCTACTGCATCCTCCTCTTTGATGGGTACAAGCATATTCTTGACTCCACCTTTCACAAATTTGTAACAATTCGTCTTCCCATCGTGCGTCACCTTCCGATCATACTACCACAGTCTCCCTAGTAGTATATGGCACACATCCATTGGCATGATATCACAGACAACCTTGTCCTCATATTTTCCAATGTGAAATTCAACCTCGCACTGTTCATCAACTAATAGTTGGTGGCCTTTCTGCAGCCACGACACCTTGTAAGGTGTGGGGTGCTTAAGTCGTTTCAATCCTAGCTTTTCCACCATCTTGGTGGCAACTAAATTTTCTGTACTTCCATTGTCTATGATCAATTTATAGCACTTTTCATGTGATTTGCAAACTGTTCGAAACAGTGCCTTCCGTTGGGTCTACTCAGCCGTCTCCTTGGCTGGCTTCAACAATACTTTATCTAAAACCAAAGCCTCTCCTATTTTTGCCACATTTTCTACCTCCTGGGGTTGTGCTTCAACTTCCTCAAGATGCACAACAAATGCTCTCCTCTGGCCAGCGTACTCGGCTTTTGGGCATTCAAAGGATCTGTGCCTGCACTTATGGCACTTGTAGAACTGGACATTAGTCCCCCTTCCATGACCATTTCCTCTTCCCCGCTGATATGGCTGACCTCCTCTTGTGCTATCTCCCTTCTCTGCTATCCCTGAAGCTCTAGAGCTGCTACCTTCTTTGCTATTAGTGGCAGTTCTCCCTCTACTATAGGACTGTCCTCGTCCTCTGCCATTTCCTCATCCTCTCCTATTATTCTGTTTCCTATTAATCTTTTCTTCAGCCTTTACAGCACTTTGAAAGGCTTCTTCTATATTTCACGGAGAGAGAATACTGATCTCATCCAGTATTTCCAGCCTCAAACCATTCATGTATCTCGCTGTCTTCTCTGGAGTATCATCAATATAACCAACCCACAAGTTTACACAATAAAACTCCTTTATGTATTCCTTTATGGTCATACCTTTCTGCCTTAAATTCTGCACCCGTCGATAAAGCTCAACCTGATAGTCTTTAGGCAAAAATCTGCCTTTCAGTTTTTCCACCATCCTTGGCCACTTCCTTATCGGTAGCTTGTTCATCCTCTTCGTGTCCACTTGGACACTATCCCACCATAAAGTAGTGTGTCCTTCTAACTTAGTTGCAAAAAATCTCTCTTTTGTCCTCATTGATCTCTTCGTTTTCAAAATACTTATCTAAATCACTTACCCAATCCAACAGAACATCTGCGGATAGACTACCATCATAGTTAGGGATCTCGGTTTTGGGTTTGCTGCTGGCTAATAGTACCGATCTCAACAGTCTTAACTTTGGGGCTTCTTCATCTGATCCATCCGTAGCAGTTACTGCCTCCTCTTCATTGTCATCCCCAAGTTTCGGGTCTCTTCTCCTTCCTACCTCCATTGCTTTCAGGCAAGTAGTAAACGCTCTCAATTCTTCCCTCAAGCCCTCATCTGCTACTTTGCACACATCTCTTCCATGTCCTCGTCTTTAAACCTCCATCTCCTGATTTTTTTTTTCAACTTCCTGCTCTGATACCACTTGATGGGGCGAGCCTACGTGATCCCGCTGTCAACGTATTCCACTTGATGGGTGTACAAGCAAGTAATAATTTCCAACAAAGATTTTTTTTGATAAATGCAATTTGATTAACAACATTGAATTAAATGAGGGGTATGGCGATTAGTACGATGGTATCTGTTTGTTGGAAAACTGTCCCTCCTTGGGATTCCATGAGCCCGCCTTGGTATAGGGTTTCACCACCTCGCGCTCATTCTGTTCATTCGTTATTCTCCTGGTTGCTTGTGTTGTGTACTCTCGGCAGTCTCTCGCAACTTCAATGTGGGTTTTGTTTTTATGGTTTGTCTGCCTAGTTCTCTGAGCTATGTGCTCTTGGCAGTCTTCGCGGCTTCAATGTGGTTTCCTTTTTTCGTTTGTGGTCTTGTTTTACTGGTTCTCCGAGTTGTGTGCTCTTGGCGGTCTTTGTGGGTTCAATGTGGGTTTTGCTTATGGTCCCATTTTCCTGGTTCGGGACTCGACCTAGAAGTATTTTCCGTTCATCTGGTAAGGTTATGAAAACCTAGTAAGGTTCGCTTCCTTCGTGGTCTCCTTCTCGAGTGTCGACTGTTGTTGTGCATTTGGTAATCAATTTGGTATGTCTCTGTGCGTCTTTATCTAGGTTCGATGTCTGTGCTTTCCACGATTCTTGCAGTTGGTTGTTGGTTGCGTTGTTCCTGGTAATGTTTCTCTAGTTCCGAGTTCAATTCCTCCACGAGCTCGACAGAACTATGGTGACGAACTCCTTCGGTTCCTCCGCCAATTTATTAGGGTAAGTCCACCTGTTCTATTCTAGTTATATATGCTCCTTTTTTTCTTAGTTGCCTAACGTTTTCGGCTCCTCGTGAGAAAGGAAAACCTGGAGGAGTTGTTGCAGTTATGGCTTGCCTCTGTTAGGTAAGCTAACCAGCTATATCTTGGTTGTTCTATTCAATTTTCAAATTCTCTTTGTTTCTTATTCCCAACACTCATTTCATTTGTCGTTTTTCATTACAGGTATGGCCGCCGAATGGTTTCGGCGCATGGAAACTCGACTGTTCCAATTGACCACGGGTAGTGTCATTTCTATTCGTTAGTTTTTTTTCGCTCGGCTTCAATGCTCCAACTGTAGGGCCAATGTATCTTTGGTCTTCGAGCCACTGTCTATATTCGATTCTTTTGTAGTTTGTCACTATTGTTGGGTTATGGTAATGAGTCGAGGATTATTGGGTTTGGCTTCCACTTTGTTATAAGTATGATTCATGTATTTATGAACTGGGTTCGTTCCTTTGTTTCGAACAGAATGTAAATGTGAGAAGAACTAGAATACTGTCTTTATGTTTCTATGAATTTAATTATGGAACTGAGTGGACTATATTTATATATTCACATGCCTGGTGTTTTTAGAATTTGTTTGCTTATCTGGACTTGTAATTCCAACTTCATGTCGTTTGTTTACATAAATGACTTGATGTCCATTTGTTTGGTTGAGTCCGCCTGCAACCTGGGTGCTTACACTTCTCCTCTGATTTTGGTTATCTCCTCTTTCGTTTTATAACCTGTAGTGGTATAACAACAATCTCCATGAAATTAATTTCACATAAATTAATATACACAGTATTTGGGACGCTGTAGAGGTGAATGCGCACAGAAAAATTATCCTTCTCTCTTTTTCATTTCTCTGTTAGTCGAACCTGTACATTGTGTTTTGTCCCTCTTTTTAATAGCAGTGTTCTTAAACTGTCACTAACTGCTATTAGTTATGTTCAATTGGTTACATCAGTTATTCCTCATACAAAACTTTTCATGGTTGTTTAGCATATTTTCTTTTGATGTTTTACAACAGTAAATTAACTGTCTAGAAACAGTGACACTAACTAATTCCTATTGTTCCTAATTACACTTCACTAAATTAACTTAGGCAACTTAATAAAAGAAGAATAAAAAAGCAATTATGCTATCCATTCAGTAAATTAACTCCTTCGTTCCCTTCAGAGACCTTATTGCCTTCACTTTTTCTTTGTCCTGTCAGCCAGATGCTCCTTCATCAAGATCCATGTAAACCCCTAGGAGATGAAAGGAATTAATATTAGGAAATTTTATAGTAATATTAGGTTCTGGTAGTACTTCAGGACATGTTCATTACTTAACTGAGCATTCTCAAGACTACCTAGTAGCAGTATATGCAACCAAAAGGTAAATAAAATAACATTGATTAGCGTAACATATTAATTATGCAATCATACACCATTTATTTTTGTAGTTTCCTAAAAGGAAGAATTTAAATATTTTCTGACTCTCTAGTTAGCATGTGAATAAAAATACGTAGGAGAATATAAAAAAGACATAACCAGTGGCTGGAAAATAAAATTAGTGATACAAAACCCTTCTAGATGGAGATTTTGAACATAAATCATTCAACTAATTCTCGAAACCAGAATGACTATTATTCTTATTCATTTTGAATGAATGGGACTAAGAAAATTTCCAATCATTATGTGTATACACGTATAGAAAGAAAAGAATAAATTTCATAATAGCAGCAGTAAACACGATTTCTAGATTTCATTTAGAATCTATGAGAATTCATATAGAAACCATTATGGTAACTATCACCAAAACAAAGTTGGAAAATAGATGTAATATTTGCAGACAATAATATTTATATAGGCATAAATACTCATAACATATGAAATTAATGAATTAAGTTCATATGATCATTGTAAGGGAAGTAAAATTTGAGCACACAATTTGAGTAAGGAAAACAAGTCAATAGAGCCTTCCAGTTAAAGGAATTGGGCCAAATTGTTTTCTTGAAGGTCTAAAAAACCTATCAAGTACATATACACATTTCATCAATAAAAACCACGCAACATCAACCATTTCTCCAGTTTATAAGCTTAGTCAAGCTGAAATAAACTCAAATAGGAAACATGGAGAAACCAATAGCGACCCATAAGGAGGAGTTACATTAAATAAAAAAAAAAACATAGGAACCCCTTTTATCTCATATGCAATGAACCACTCCTTTGAGAAGCAGAGGCTATACAAGACAAATGAACTGGGAGTGGGAAAGATTGGGTAGTTAGAGTAAGCCAACGTTTAACCAATGTTGCAAGTAGAAGGAGACTCTGAATCCTACATGTGATGAAATTACTTGTAGAAGAAAAAAATAAAAAATTCTTTACAATGTCAATTAAAAAAAATATTTTAAATACAAATGAGTAGATATTTTAGGCAGAAAGGGAAAAAAACCTGTGAATCAAGTTTGTACTTGTTGTAATACCATTTTAGTTGAAACCCTTGAAGCCACATTCCTCTTCTTACAAGGTGCATTGAAAAAATGAATTGTTACTACTTTGTAATGTTGGAAAACAACCATAATGCATACAAGATATTTGATGAACAAATTAAAATAAAACAAACGAGAGGGCCAGTGTTGCACCAAGTAAATATAAGAAAAAAAATGCTCCAGGAAGTTTACCTTGGAATCTTCCTATTGAAACACAAATTTAAAAATCTCTAAAAAGAAAACAAGAAAATAGGGAAGAAAAACCACAATAATGCCATGTGAAGTAGAGACCTTACAAGATTAGAATTGAGAAGCGGGGGTCAAGTTAATCATATTAGAATGGAAGTCAAGAGAGAAGATTCCTTTGATTTCCTACATGATACAAACAAGGTAGAAACCCGTGTGAGTACATGGACTAAAAAAAAACTAGATATAAAAAGAAAAGAATTTGAAATTTGCTATGGTGAAAAGACTTGCCTATATCAAGGTGGGGTGAAGGCGCAAATTCCTAGTGAGTGGCACAACAATGGGAAAGGTAAATAGGTGTTAGGGTCCTTCCTCCTCTCATGGTAGTGTTGCATAGAGAGGACACATAGAAGAAAAAATGGAAATTTCCCAACGGAAATAGATGACCCATCTTGTTGCTAGGGTAAAGAGGGAAATATTTACGTTTGCCATCAGATCAACTATGAAGAAAGCTCCACGATAGATGAGGGAAGGGTACCACTAACCATGTAAACTTCACATGGGCCTAACCTATGTGGCACCAAATCATTCGGCATAAGACCCAAGCACTAGTACTCCAACATTTTCAGTAACTGGATGGTTGGGTTAAATAAAAATGTTATAATAAAGGGTCGAGGGTGTTCAAGATCATATGATTTACATATAAAATATTTAACAATACATTTAATCAAACTTAGTGCGACTGTGACCCAATATCTCTCACCCAACTAAATTAAAATACTGAGGAGTAAATAAAAAAGACCACACCATGTGCCTTAAATCATAAAGAACTCAAAATAACATGCATACATCACCCATGTATACCAAGGTCATTGGTCCTAACCTTAGGAAGTGGAAATATTATCATAATTATTATAAGGTCATGGAATAATGGTAGATCTCATTTCTTTATAACATTATGCTTGGAGGCATAGTGTGATACATATATAAAAATAATAATTTGAGAACAAAACTTATATAAAAGGGGTATTAATTTATTTTATTTTTTATGTAAATGGAGGTATGTCACAAATGGTATCAGAGCCTCAGTTTCGACACTGGGTTTAGAAGGGAAATCATATTTTAATACAATATGAGTAGAAGTGTAATTATGAATATTGATAACACATTGTATTATTCATAAGGTACTAGAGTGAAGCAGGCCATAATAGGACGACGAAAAATTCCCCATAAATATTTATACTTTAAGTTGGAAAATAGTAGTACCCCGCCAACTTCTCAGTTTATGGATGTCATCAAGGATTTGCAACAAGAGTTGGCTCATCTTATGAGTAGTAATGAATGCCTACTAAAAGTGAATCAAGAGTAGGAAAGAATGATAAGGGAGTTGACTAGAAAGTCTAGTCATGGAAGCATAAGACGAGAAGACCTAGAAAGGAAAAAGGTGGAAGCAGAAGAAAAAAAATATGAAAGTGGAGGAGAGTAAGGTAGGAAATATCCAAAATCAAAAAAAGAAAATAAGACAATTGAGTTACAAAGAGAGTTTAAGAAAATCAAACCTCCTACTTTTGATAGGGAAAAAAGAAGAGGACACGGACGCATGACTTCTTAACATGATGAAAATTTTTTAGGTATACAAGTACGAGAGTAATTTGAAGGCTATACTAACTATTTACCAATTGCAAGGTAAGGCTACTCTTAGGTGGGAGGAGGCTTAAAGTGTACTCATGTTGGAAGAAAATAATGTTTCTTGGGAGGAATTCTAGAAACAATTTAAGTCTTGGTACCTAAGTGAGCGATACTATGATGATCGTGCTAAGTAATTCAATGAGTTAAGGCTAGGAGAACTAACTACAGATGAGTTTATAGCCAAATTTACAAACTTATTATGACATGTTCCCTATATTAAAGAAGAGAAAGCCAATGCACAAAGCTATTTGAAATGTTTACCAATATCTTACAAAGAAAGGATTGAGTTTGACATTCCTAACTGAATGGACAAGGTATTAAGAAAATTTAGATTTCTCTACCAACAGTTCAAAAATGGAAGTGAAGGTTTTAAACCATGGAAAATTAAGTAAAAAACCAAGTGTGTAATGAATATAAAAATACATAAACCTCCTTGTCTTAATTTTTTTGGAAAGGATCATTAGCGGAAGAAATTCAACAAGGGAAATGTAATTCAGCCTGTACAGTCTTACACTAGGTCAAAGGCCATGGAATTGGACAAAAAAAAGAGCAATGGGGTCAAGGAAAGAGAACTGCTAAAATTTTGCAGTTCTGGGGAACCACACTTATTAAGGGATTGTTCACATAATCTACGATATGTTCAGAATATTAATGCAATCCATGAAGCAATGAGTGTGAATGATGTTTCCAGAAATATTCCCAGGATCAGTTGAGCATAGGAAGATAGATAGGCTGAGCATTAATATACTATTATTGATATTAAAGTGTTCCATCCTAAACCAATCTGTTTCTTTTTTAATTGATCCAAGGGCTAGTTTGAGCTACATTATTTCCAAATTATGGAAAAATGTAAATTAAAATATGAAAAGTTAAAAAATGCATGGTTGGTGCATTTAGCAACTATTACCAAAAGAAAGCTAACCAATCAAATAAGATAATGTCTCCCTGAATTAAATGTTTACCCCATAGAAGTGGATTTAAACATTCTTCCTTTAGGATCCTATGATATATTAATAGGTATGAACTAGTTGGAGAAATAGGGAGATGCTATAAACTATTTGGAGAAAATTGTGAGTTGTATGGGTCAAGACGCAAAAACCAAATAAATCAGAAGTGAACCAAAACCAATATCAGTTCGAAAAATTTCAAATTTATAGTTGAAAAGGAACGCATTAAAAAGATGCTAGATATAGATGGTGCAAGTGGAAACAAATGAACAACAAACAAAAAACAAAAATTTAGGGACACTAAGAGTCATCAATGAGTCCCAAGATGTCTTTCTAGAGGAAATACCAAGGTTACTGTTGGGTGTGGTTTTTATACCTATTTCCTACACATTTTTTCCCTAGTTTTGATCCTCTTTCTATTCAATCCAATGAAATTTCACATGTTAATCACCCTTTTTCTCATTATATACAACCTATTTCACCATCATGTTATTTTCCCATGCTTTACTGAATAAAATGATGCAATATTCATTTGTTTAGCTAACTGGGGTAAGCATTAGAGAAGTCTTTTGGATCCTCTTCTCTTTTTTAGGTGTTTCTTGCAAGAATGAGGTTATCGAGTGAACAAGCTACACTAATCAGTCTTAGAGTAGGGTAGAACAGATTGTTGTTACACTCTGTATGCTATTACAGATTGTTGTTACACATTGTATGATGTTATAGGTGTTGTTGTTACACCACATGTTGTTAAAGGTGATCGATATTACATCTTGGATGTTGTTACAAGGATTTTGTTACACAATGATTGCTGTTACATCCAAAACCGTCAGGATGATGTTGCACCATAGCTGGCAAAGTCGTGGGTACTATTCCACGCAACAACTTTCAGAAGTTATGAATTTTTTATTTAGAAGTAATAGATCCAAATGATTGTGATCTTAACCAATGTATCTTAATAGAATTTGTATTTAGGAACAGGTTATAACGATTTCTATTTTATAATCAACATGAGAGTCATGAGATTCTCATGACTAATCTATTCCTAATTTTGGGTATTTAATAACTATAAGAGAAACTCAATCTCTCATGTATGGGGATGACATAGAGAGCACTATTATTTTGATCTTGTAACCTTTAATTATTTGTAATATTGAAGATGGTGTATGGTCCATATCAGAGCAGGAAAAGCTTACGTTGGCTTCCCCTAAAACCTTGGTGATGGTGTATGGCCCATATCAGAGTAGGAAAAGCTTACGTTGGGGTCCAACAAGGCTCTCCTTCTGCAAATGTAGGTAAACTTTGTTGCCCACCTAGAACTGGTGTGACACCCAATGCTAATCATGGTGTTGCTTGTACTTAGCATTGGTTCTATCCAATATATCATGGACCTACTGGCAGATGTGCTGAATGTCGTCAATGAAGCTGTTAGACATGTCAGCTTCAGACTAGATGTGAGTCAAATCTGTCTTAGTGGCTGCAAATGGTATGACTACATCAATGGGGCATAATGGATAAAATCCTAGTCCTACCTAAAAGGGGATGTGGTTTGTTGAGATATGGAAAGCTCTTTTGTAGCTGTGATGGACATAGGGGAGGATTTCATCGCATGTGCGTGGATGCTTCGAGTTGTACATGTGAATAATGTGCACGATCATCTTATTGACAAACTCTATTTGGCCATCAGTTTGGGGGTGGAAAGCCATAGACTTAGTAATTTAGGTATCCCACATCGACTAGAGACTTGACCAAAATGCACTTAGGAATTTACTGTCCTGACCTGAGACAATGGACTGTGGGATCCCAAAGTCTACCCACACTTTCTCAAAGAAGAGCGTAGCAGTGGCCTCTACCATGATACTCTTCTTGTAGGCTGCCATAATGGTCATCTTGGAGAATTTTTCGATGACCACAAAAATAGAGAAGTTGTTGTGCTTAGTAGAAGGAAGGCCCAACATGTAATCCATGGAGATGGATTCCCAAGGTCGAATAGGAGTAGGTAGAGGATTATATAGGCCTTGCTTCTTAATGGATGGTTCGTAAATGACACAGGTAGTGTAAGATCAAATGTACTTCCCAATATCCTAGCAAAGGTTCGACCAATACAAATACTTATACAATACTGCCATTATTTTCTTTACTCCAAAATGTTAAGCGACCCAACTAAAGTGCGCCTCCCAAATCATCTTGGCATGCCCACTTGAAGGAACACAAATATGTCCTAGGTAGCACAATAGTGAATCTTGGAGGTGAAAATTTAGAACTTTCTTACCTTACTGGAGTGTTTGGTATGTGCTTCCGAATTCTGGATCGCTCTTGTGGTTGGTGGTTGACTGAGGTAGCCTGCAACATTATTGGTTCTACCCTTTTTGTACTTAATGTTCAATTGGAATTATTGCAGGTGTGTGGACCATTTCTAATGGCAATTGTTCTGTAACTTCCCTTGTGTCTATATGAATTGCAGGGGTTAATGGTCTGTGTGGATGACAATTTCCTTGCCCATAATGTAATACTTCCATTGATGATAGGCCTAAACAATGGAATACATTTCTTTGTCTCAAAGTGCCTCATTATGGTAAGCCACTGGATTCCCCTACTAAGTAAGAGTTGCACCAATAGCATAGTCGGAGGCATATGTCTCAATCTCAAATGGACGCTGCAAGTCTTGTAATGTTAGCATTGGTGTAGAGCAGAGGTGATGCTTCAACTCAGCAAACACCTTCTATTGGGTTTTAGACCAAAATAAATTTACTTTCAGTCCACCCTTAGTGATTTGACTTAACGGCCGAGTGATATGAGAAAACCCCAACATGAACCTGCGGTATAAATTGGCACGACCTAGAAAGAAGCAGAGATCTCTTAGAGTGGTTAGGGCTGGCCAATCCTAAATGACTTTTATATTGGATGGGTCCACATGTACACCCTACTCATCAATGACGTACCCTAGATATTGAACTTGGGTCATGCCAAAAGTGCATTTCTCAAAATTTTCACACAACTTGTGTTGTCATAAGGTTTGGAGGACCTGTCGAATATGGTGGAGGTGCTCTTTCCAACTCTGGCTGAAGATCAGGATGTCATCTAAATAAACAACCACAAATTCATTGGTGAAGGGTTGCAAGATGTCGTCGATTAATATCATGAAGGTTTTTGGGGCATTCATCAACCCAAAAGGTATGACCAACCATTCGAAAATTCCCGCCTTGAATTTGAAGGAAATCTTCCACACATTGAAGGATTTGATAGGCACGTGGTGATAACCAAACTTTACATAAATATTGATGAAATATTTGGCCCCCTTGAGCTAGTCCAAAAGATCATCAATCTGTGGGATTGGGTGACTATTCCATACAATCATCTGGTTCAATGACCAATAGTCAATACAGAGTCTCCAGGTCACATCCTTCTTCTATACCAATACAATCGGGCTTCCACAGGGTGATGAGATTGGCCTGATGTGCCCTTTTTGCACAAATATTGAATCTTCCTCTTTATCTCATCATTCTCCATAAAAGAGCATCAATAGATCGATCCATTGGGTAGCAACATGCACAGGGTCAGATCGATGGAGTGCTTGACCTAATAGTGTAGAGGCACCCGGTAGGTGAGGAGAAAATGTCCCCGTACTCCTCCACAACCTTGTCCATCTTCCACTGCTGTGTGGAGGAGCCCTGTCTAGAAGCCATGGCCACAATCTTCTTCTTTCATTGAGGGAAAATCATAAGGAAAAAATTTTCCTAGTCTACGAAATGATCTTACTACATTACTTTGTAGTGATCAAAGCAATAGTGGTAGGTGGGGCTACCTATGGTATCTTGTACAACTTATTGCCCAAAGTAATAATCATAGAGTGATGTCTAGACTCATATATATCATGTTGCTCCCATAAATATGGTTTTCCTAATAATACATCAAAAACTTCAAGAGGGGAAACATCACACAATACCTCATGTGTGAAGGGCTTGATGCTATAGGGAAGGTGACACTACTGGCTGACGTGGAGATCTTGTCCTTAGTGAAGCCACCCGATGGTGTACGACTGTGGATGTGATGTAGTTAGTAGGCCCAACTGCTTCACAAAGTCTTTTGAAATGGGGTTCTTTTGGCTCCTATTGTCGATAATGAACTACATTGGAGAACCCTTCACCCACATCTGTGAGTAGACGAGGCATTCCCCCTCCTTTGAATATTCAAGCTCATTCTTCTAGATCTTGGTCGTGGTCATGGTGGTACTGGGATCCGCATCAATGATATACTTCCCTTTTTCATTCCCCTTGATGAGTTTTGACTTTGAGTTGGAATATGCATATAATTCAGAAGCTTTTAGCTTGGTCACTAGTGACTACCTGGTCTGACACTCACTCGTGTTGTGAGTTGAGTTCTTATGGAACTCACACCATTATCCAGTGTCTTTATTTGTATGGTGTTGTTAGTTTTTTGCGGAATTGGCAGGTTTTCTTGGGTCACCCCGCCTTGGATTTTTCATTTTTATCTATAGTTTGGGGTGCCTTTCCCTTGCTTCAGATTCGTAGATCCAAAGTCTCACCTCTTTTATTTAAACTTCTGCTCAATCTTGATAATGTATCTATATTTCGTGTCGAGTCATGATATGTCCAGGAACTCCATCTCATCCTAGATGTATCAATGTAGGAAGCCATGGTACTTGAGTACCAAATTTCACTTAGAATCCTTGATACATAACTTTGTAAGAAGGGTATGGAAAACATTGGTAAACTCCAACACATCTTGGTCCCTTCCCTACCGCATTGTGGTCCACTTTATGTGTTTATCCTCATAGCTCCCGAAATGGTAATACCTCTCCTTGATGGAGTCCTAGAATGAATTCCAAGTGGGTGTGATTGAAAATAATGAATGTGTACTTTCATCCTTCTTCTCACAATAGTCTCCCACCAGTCCTTGACATGGGGGACGACTTTGAGAAGTTCAAAAGTAATCTTTTCCCAAATAGAAAAATCATGAATAGGAAAATATCCTTTTAGAAAATTTAACCTTTTATCTATGGTATCCACATCTATCCAACCTTCAAATATGAGGATGTCAAAGTTAACTTATACCTCAAAGGGTGTGGTGCTTCCAAAGTAGCTGCTCGAAGAAGATGCGTTGCCCTTGGGTAGCTGTTGAATGATCTAGGAAAAGTTGTCCATCATCGTGTTCCTCTGTTGCACAAGTGCTTGTTCAAGAAAGATTTTAAAATGATCCTCTGCCCCATCATCTTTCTTATCTTCCACCATGGGAGGCCATCAGGATTTGTGAGGCTAGTATTGCAAAGGTTCGATGAGTTTGAGCCCTAACTCCTTATATCCCGATATCATTGGGGACATTAAAAAAAAAATAGAGAGAAAGAAGACCACTCTGATACCACTGATATAAACATAAACAAGAACATGAAAAATTACAAATATAACCATAAATACAAATATGCAATGGAAATAACACTTCATTTCATTAATATCAAATATTGAAATATGCTTACAAATAGAATGGAAACAAAACTAGCTCAGGCGATGGTAGCTTATCTCTGAGAAGAGATGTGGCAACTACGTGCATTTGAACTCTGCTACAATGAGGATCAAGGGCATATTTATTATTGAACAACAAGGGGAAACCCTAAATAACCAAAACCCTAACCCCAGGAGATGGAACACCAAGCGTTTGTGGGCCCCGTTGGGGTTAGTTGGGTAGCCAACTTCGGGTGAGGTTGTAACTTGGTCATATATCCTCATTTGGCATGTATGATACCTTGTTGGAAAGATCTCTTTGAGTAATACCAGATACATGGCAGGCCTTGGGCATGATGCGAACCTTAAAAAAATGTCATTTAGGGGGTCAAAACTGCTTTGGAAGTTTAGGATCTGAAAAAATACTAAAAATAGTAAATGTTGCAATAAACAAGGAAACATATGAAACCAACTGGAGGTCTAGGTGGAATAGGTAGGTTGCCACCAATATCCACTTGGATCAATTGCATAGACTACAACTCTTGGTGTTAATAAAAGGGAAGTGACATGCCCCAAATAAAGGAAATAGCTCAAAGAAGTTCTATAAAGTGATAGATTTATGGAGAGAAAGGTAGCTTGCCTATAATATTCAATATGTATAGTAGTCGAAGAGAGAAACGAGATAAATTATCTTTTATGCATTGTAACCATTAGTCACAAAACAAGATATAATTTCTTGCTTAAGATATAAAGAGAGAGAAAATTGTAAATAAACAATATTTTATAGAATGTACCATTAAGCATGTAGAATAAAAAATTATTTATTTTATTACTTTGAAATTTATACCTATAAAATTAAGAGAAAACATTTTGCACACTAACCAAGAGATAAAATAAATGTTACTTTATTTCTTTTCATGGATTTTAGTTGTGTAGTTTCTAATCTAAAACTAAGTTTGGGTGATTGAAAGAAATGATTACTATCCTACCCACTTAGTTTCAATTCCCAGAAGTGACATGTTGATATCGTAATGAGTATATTGATGTAATCGCATTGATTCCTATTGTGAAAAATCCTCAAGTTCCTGATAAATCCAATTTACTCTAGGTACCATCCTTGGAATAAGGGGAACTACCTAGCGCATTTCCTGGGGATATGTATTCCATAGTTCAAAAACCTAAAAAATGTATGTATATTGTAGCTCATAACCAAATGGTCTATATCCTTGAATCAAAATGGTTGTTATCGAGAATATGACAATAATTTATGGGTGGTGAACATGTTGTGAATTTTTTTTGTTGGGCTCGAATGAAGGACTACAACAGGAACTTAAAACTGAGGAATCAATACGAATTGAGAAAATGCTACAAGATTTCATGGTAGAGGTTAACAACTCTAAAAATGATTAATTTTTGAAGAGGAAATTATTACCAAGGTTGTGGGTCCTTTGTGATTTTAGGGTGGAGGTGAGAATCTAAAAAAGAAAGCTAAAGTTGAAACAAAGAGGATATTGGGTGTAAAATCTAGCCAAAATAAGCAAGATCCTATAGTACAGGAACCTAGAGTGGAGAAGTGTTTCTAAAGAAACTAAACACTAAATACGAAAGGAATTCTAGGTGGGTGGGTGGGACAAAAGGAACCAAAATGATATTGTGAATGAGGCTTTGATCAGAGGTTTTGATACCAAATGATAAATTGTAGAACACACATGTTGAAAATGAGAAGGAAAACAAAATGTGTTCCATATCATTAGCTAAAAAAAAATTTCACGTCTTTATTCCCTATCAAATGAACATATATAACTTTAAAAAAAAAATTATTTGACACAGTCAACTTTACTTATTAGTAATAATTTCTCATGGTCAATTTCAACTACTAGCAAATATAATCAAAATTACATGGTTCTCAAGATTCTTTCTATATTTATGAACCTAATTCCAATATTAATATTAATTATTAATGATTACCAAATTTGGGATACTGTAAGAACCCCTGGTTGGTTTTCCATGTAAATAAAATAAGACCAAGGTCATGGGACACGTATTGCAAGATGAATGGTGGGTAGAAATTATAGTGTGCATCACTTGTGGTTTAATAATGACTATGGAAATTGGCAAAGGAATCTACAAAGGAAAAGAGGCAATAAATGACATTTAATTATGAGAAATAAAGGAAAATAGGAGAAAAGGAAGGTGAAGAGACACAAATATGCATACAAGGAAAATTAGAGGAAAATGAAAGAAAAAAGGAAAAAGGAAAGGAAGCGACTAGACATTAATGATAAAAAAGAAATAAAAAATCATGTTGAACAACAACTATGTATAAATTTATATAATAAACATTAATATATACATAATTATAAAATAAAAAATTGGTAAATAGTAACAATAATTAATAATCATTAAGAGACATCTTAATGATAGGACATGTCTCTTTGTGAAAAGGCACTCACCTATATATTTATATAAGGCCTTCATTCTAATATCATCATTCTATCATCTCCCATACATTTTATTTAATATATTAATTTATTATAGATGTATTTCTTTATATTATTCTAAATATTTTGGACATTCAATTTATGAATTAATTTGTTTTGTGACATTTGGTATTACAGCTTCATCTTCAAATTTTGGATTTTTGTCACTACAATTTTTGGTAAATTTTTTTGTTGCCGTTTAGCAACAAAAGAAAAATATTCCAAAAAAATAATTCTATTACAATTTGGAAGAACACAAGAATTTAGGAAGGATAAATTGTTGAATATCATCAATAAAGAAAATAAACAAAGGTGCCAATGATGCAAATATAAATTTGATGATATAATAGTAACAAATATCAACTTATAGGAGGATATTTGTTGAAGGAATTAGTGTTGTGTAGTGAAAGTATTAGCATAGATGGAGAAAATTCACAAGCAATTAGTGATGTTTTTTTTAATTCTCATCTCATTGATATTCTACTTCCAAAACAATTAAAGAAAATCCTATAATACCATGGTTTCTATCATTACCCTGCAAACATATACAAAATTCAAAATCAGTGTTGGCTCCATCTAGAAAAAAATATAGTTGCCATAGAAAAACAATAAATATTCATATCCAAGGAAGAGTTTCCAAAGATTAGGTTGAATTTAAGTACTAATTACAACCATCGTTTAAAATTTATGGATAAGATAAGCCATACTACTAGCAACCATTTTATAAAATTCAATCTATTGATAATCATGGATACTTATTTCATATTCGGAATAGTTTGTCACCATTCATGATGAAATTTCATTTGAGCCACCACAATTTGTATTAACATTGTGTGTGTGTTTCCCCTTCAACATTTTATAGTACAAGTGATTAAGGGGAATAAAAGTGAATGTGTGGGTGATGTATTGATGGAACAATCACAACCTTTATTTTATAAAATGATTGGTAGAACTCCAAAATCCATTGTTGAAGATTAAAACCACTTCCAAATAAAGAAAATGTCTTTGGGTAGATTAGTGTAACCATTGCTATAACAACCCCTTGGAATAATAAATCACCACATGGTCTTTTAATACATAGTTTACTAAAGGATTACCATGTTATAAATATTAGATATTAACCCAAGGAGGAAACATGATTAATGGCACAAGTCGATACTTTTAAAGGTATATGTATTGATGTTGTGTGACAAAGAAAAAAACACGTATATTAAAGGTAAGGAAAACGTATACAATGGAGATATATCAACTTTAATATAAGGGTGCTTGCACGAAGATGGTGGCTCAAAAGTGACAATGGGGCCATGAGGAACATATGTTCATTAATAGGAGAATGCATGCATTCTGAGGAATCTAGGCTTGATAATCCTTGAAATTCCAACCAAGATGCCAGCTAGGTCACTACATCATTATGGCTAAAAACGTGTGCACATTCCTAGGTAGCTAGAATTGAAAAACCTCAAACTGCCAACCAAGATGCCAGCTAGTTTGTTAGGTCAACATGGCTTAGAAGTGTGTGAAAATTCCTCAGAATATGCACACGCTCTTAGGAATTCACACACATTACTAATGTGATGGGTTTTCATTCACCTATGTGACACATTTTTAAGGAATATTGGGAAAATTTCTTAATGTTGAGTATAAATTTATGCACCAAATCAATGACATACATATTCTTTGGATTCCAAGTAAACATTCTAATCAAAGTTCTTTTATTTCCTTTTGTTTATTAGAAATTTGATTTAAAATTGAGGAAAAAACAAAATGATACCTTAAACACAATCACCATATTGAATTGTATGAAACTTAGTTACCATGGAACCTAGTGAGAACCCAAACCTACGATCACAAAACCACAACTTAAAATAAGAAAATACCAACCAATAATAAATAAATATCAATAATTAAATTTGAAGGAAATGATACATGATATTCAAAACACCAAAGAGCCCTCATGATTTCTTCGTGAAAGTTCATTGAATTCAATTATATCATCATTTCCATTGACCAGGGTCACTTAACCAATATTTTTATTATAAGGGTAGGATGTATGAACACTATAGTATCAATATCAATAAAGACTAAACTAAATTCCTTAACATTTATTAACAATATTAATTGTCATTGTTCATTGACCCAAGGAACATCCAACCTTTACGAGTTAACAGAAAACATATTTGTATTGATTGGTGCACCTACCAACCATTTCAAGACCATTATGTGGATAGGTGGTTTATGGTATTTGATAAATATCCTTGTAATAATAGGTAGGTACCTTTGTATTTCTTGAGGAAGCTATGGTAGAGTTTAGGTTAGAACTCTATGTCAAGTACTTTGACATGGGAGAAATCTAGGGGGTGGGTGGTCGGTTTACACAAAACAAGCAAAATGCTAGGTGCAACTTAGCACTAGGTCCTCATCCACATAGATGAAGGTCTAACCCCCTACCCAAAATACTCTAGTAGTGTACATCATTATTGAAACCCACACAAAAATAACCACATTTACCTAGTGTTCATTTAATGTTTTTATATATTGTGATGACACTAGGGTAGGAGCCATGTCATGAGGGCTTCACTCAATGTACCTCTGACATATCATGTGCATTCATGGCATACTAAATAATGCCCTTAATTTGACTACATATTGGAAAATACCTCTAAAAATCACATTATTTAACCCCCTACCAATACATAACCAATAAACCTTCCCAATTTAAAAACCCATACTTTAACTAGATATTGTAGGTATCGATTTTTTCATTAACATTTTTATACCCTTTTATATTTTTTCATTAACTTTGGGCTCCATTTTTTATACCACCAATATAAAAACCCTTTACACCCTATTATATGCTCAATATATTATGTCATTTTTTCCTCAGTATATATCCCCAATATGAATGCACATTGTATGGTATTGCTTGCCCTCTGAAGCCCATGTGAGCCATGCCCACCTAGGAAAAACATATTATCCCCTTCCAGATATCATTTGTCAACTTAAATTTTGTTTAAATGTTTATTTCATTATCTTATTTTGTTTAACTAATTAAAATATTATTAATGTGTATGCAGGTTTCATCATTTTCACATTTTTCACTATGTCAGTTACATATTGTTCAACACCATCCACTATTCCTCTATCATTTGTCCATTAATATCGTCACGTTTCCCTAATTTTTGTTATCTAGCTTACCTCCACCAGGGAACTTCTATCACTGCTAAAAAACATGGGTGTTGATTTTCACCCACCTCCACCACCTTTTCCATCCCATCCACCTATAGAGGTTGCATCCATAGACCATCCACTACCCCCTTCGTTTTTACTACCACTATTCCATAGCTAGTGGTTTCTCTAGATAACCTCCAAGCAATCCCCCAACCATCATCCCATAATGGTAGTTCAATGGATGCAACAATAGATGTGCATATAATTAGGTTATGCAACCAATTTCTCTACATGCTATTGAATCTCCATAATTGCACGAGACATTCATGATGATATCATTCATTCATGGATTTTTCTTTTATCATGAATTGAATTGATTCTAAGAAATTTTTGTTTAAATTCCATGTTTTGACTCTTGTAACTATTGTAGGGTGGCACAACTGAGAGGTTGGGGTCATGGAGGGGAACAACACCTTGTGACTGATTATATCATCTAGGGTGAGTTTTCAAGGCTTGAATCATAAAGTATTAATTTGTAAGCGTGATAATTTATCATAGAGGAAGATCTTATGAGATTTTTTTCCTTGTGATCATTGGAGAGATGAAAGCATGTCCCAAAAGGAAAAAAATTGAGCTCCTTCTTCTAGTACTCAATGAGTGATCAATAGGACTCATTTTATATGTACATCATCATATGCCATACTTTCATGTTTTAGCATGATATGCCATTTGTATATGAGAGCCATTTTATGTATAAGTCACCATATGACATACTTCCATGTATAGGCATGAGGTGTCTTTTTGTATATTGGGAAAGCTATGCCATCATGTTAAAAATGTACATTTGAGACAATTTTGAGTGCGTTTGTGTATTTCATGGCACATGTTCTATGAATTGAAGTGTTTTTTAATTTTATCTTGTAGTGTTAGATTGCTACATTCAACTTGCATGTATGTGGTGATGATGTAATTCACCAATGGTGAAGTGAACACTCTGACATATGCTTGGCTAGTTTTTAAATACATGTCAATTATGCATATTCTTGGTGATAAATGTATTTGATGATCATGCAAAACTAGCAAGGCCATCACATTAAATTTTAAAAATATATTAACATAAGTCTTTGTTGATAATGAAATAATGCCTTGTTACTGCTTCCACATGAACACTTACTCATCTTAGTTCTATGCATTTGGCTCTTATCTTCATCAATACTTCAGCTTAGTGATTCTTCAATTTAATATTTAAACATATTGAGTAGCATATTACATGTGCAACACCTCTTTTACATAATGTCTCCCTATAAAAAAAATCCTTAAACATAAGCAAATCCCCTCTCACTAACATTTTTTAAGATGTAAACTTGAAAATACATTATTGTAAATAATAACCATATAAATAAAATTAAAATACTTTATTGTAAATAATAACAATATGAACAAAATGAAAATACATTATTATAATATAATAAGATTAGCACAACCAATTTAATTAATTAAATGTAGTTGATATAAGTTGAAGGCTTCATTTCTATAATACCACACAAACCATTGATAAAATATAAATAATAAAGATGTTAAAAAACATACAATAAAATATAATTATAAAAAATAATTAAAATATATTGTTATTATAATATAACAATAATTAAAAATTAAATAATAAGTAAATATTAATAAACTATTAATAAATATAAATAGTTCAAAATAATAAATAATAATAATTACTATTTTCATTATTAATTATTAATTAATAATAATAATATTAATTTATTATTATTTATTATTATAATAAATAATTAATTTAATATAATATTATTAATTAGTAATAATAATCATTATTAATAATTAATTACAATTAAATTAATAAACTAAATAATATTGAATAATTAATAATACTAACAATATCTATTATTAGCACTTTATTAAAAATAATAATATTAACAATAAATATTGTTACTAAAAATATTATAATAGATAAAGTATATTATTAACCTTATAATAAACATGGTTAACCATGGTTGATTTTCATATTCACACAAGCTTTCTCAGAATGCAACATTGGAACATGGTTGACCATGGATGGCCATAGTTGTCACAATGTGATGTTGGACCAAGGGATCGATAAAACCCAAGGTATATGAACACTTCGTTGATAAACCCAAGGGATTGATAATATAAACCCAAAGGATTAATTCTAAAACCCTAAGGTGTTATAAACCTAAGAGAATAACATTAAACCAAAAGGATTAATATTATAAACCAAAGGTATATAAACCCTAAGATAAATATTATAAGTCCAAGGGAATAATAAATCGAAGAGATTAATATGAAAAACCCAAGGGAATAATCTTAAACCAAAGGGCTAAATATTATAAACCAAAGATATATAAACCCTAAGATAATAATTATAAACCATAAAATAAACATGGTTGACCACAAATAATTTTCGTATTGACACAATCTTTGTCACAATGCGACATTGTACAATGGTTGGCCATGGTTAACCATGGTTGATTTTCATATTGAAACAATCTTTGTCACAATGTGATGTTAGACCATGGTCGACCATGGATGACCATGGTTGTCATAATGTGATGTTGGACGAAGAAACAATCTTTGTCACAACGTGACCATGATTATTGACTATTGTTGACCATGATTGATTGTAATGTCGAGATAATATTTGTCACAATGTGACATTGGACCATGGTTGATTTTCATATTGAGACAGTCTTTGTCATAATGTGACATTGGACCATGATTGATTTTCATATTGAACTAAAGGTATATAAACCCTAAGATAAATATTATAAATGTCAAAATAAACATGGTTGACCATGGATGATTTTCATATTGGCATAATCTTTGTCACAATGTGACATTGGACTATGGTTGACCATGATCAATTTTCAAATTGAGACAACCTTTGGCACAATGCGACATTGGACAATGGATGATCATCTTTGACCATGGTTGATTTTCATATTGAGACAATATTTGTCACAATGTGACATTGGACCATGATTGACCATGGATGACTATGGTTGTCACAATGTAATGTTGGATCAACAGATAATCTTTGTTACAATGTCACCATAAAACCTATAATAAAAATGGTTGACCATGGTTGATTTTCATGTTGAGACAATATTTCTCACAATGCGACGTTGGACCATGGTTACCATGGTTGATTTTCATGTTGAGACAATATTTCTCACAATGCGACATTGGACCATGGTTGACCAAGGATGACCATGCTTATCACAATGTGACATTACACCAAAGGATTGATAAACCCAAGGGACATGAACACTTCGATTGATAAACCCAAGGGATTGATAGTATAGATCCAAGGGATTAATTCTAAAACCCAAGGTATTATAAACCCAAGGGAATAATATTAAACCCAAGGGATAAATATTATAAATCCTAAGATAAATTTTATAAATGTATTGGACCATGGTAGACCATGGTTGACCATGATTGATTTTCATATTGAGAAAATCCTATTATAAGCCAAAGGTATATAAACCCTAAGATATATATTATAAACCCAAAAATAAACATGGTTGACCATGGTTGACCATGAATGATTTTCATATTGACACAATATTTGTCACAATGCTATGTTGGACTATGTTTGATCATGATTAATTTCATATTGAGACAACCTTTGGAACAATGTGACATTGGACCATGTTTGACCATGATTATATACCCATGTGATATATATTAAACCCTAGGATTAATACTGTAAATAACATGAATAATATTATACCATAGGAATACGATATTATAAACCTAAGGGATCAATACTAAAAACCTAAAGGATTATAAACCATAGGGAATAACATTAAATCCAAGGGATTAAGATTATAAACCTAAGGCATATAAACCCTAAAATAAACATGGTTAACCACAGTTTACCATGATTGATTTTCATATTGACACAATCTTTCTTACAATCCAACATTGGACCATTGTTAATTTTCATATTAAGACAATATTTGTCATAATGTGATATTGGAATATGGTTGATTTTCATATTGAGAGACTCTATGTCACAATGCGATGCTGAACCATGGTTGGCCATGGATAACGATGGTTGTCACAATGTGATGTTGGAGCAAGAGACAATCTTTGTCACAATGTGACCATGATTATTGACCATGGTTGACCATGATTGACCATGGTTGATGATGGTTGACAATGGTTGATGATGGTGGAACATGGTTGATTTTCATATTGAGAAAATCTTTGTTACAATGTGACACTAGACCATGGTTGACCATGATTATAAACCCAATAGATTTCTATTAAACCCTAGGATTAATATTATAAACCCTATAGCTAATATTATACCTTAGGAATATAAACCCTTAGATTAATAAACTCAAGGGATTGATATTATAAACCCAAGGGATTAATATTATAAACCCTAAAATAAATATTACAAACTCTAAAATAAATATGGTTGACCATGATTGATTTTCATATTCACACAATCTTTGTGAGAATGTGATGTTCGACAATTGTTGACTACGATTTATTTTCATATTGATACAATCTTTGTCACAATGTGATGTTGGACCATGGTGGACCATGGTTGACCATGGCTTATTTTCATATTGAGACAATATTTGTCATAATGTCATGTTGGACCATGGTTGACCATGGATGACAATGGTTATCACAATGTGACATGGGAGCAAGACATAATCTTTGTCACAATGTGACATTGAGCCATGGTTGACCATGATTGACCATGGTCAACAATTGTTGAACATGCTTGATTTTCATATTGAGACAACCTTTGTTACAATGCGAAAAATATTAATATTATAAACCCAAAGTATATGAACCCTAAGGTACATATTATAAACACTAAAATAAACATGGTTAGCCATGGCTGATTTTTATATTAAGACAATTCTTGTCACAATGTGACATTGGGCGATGGTTGATTTTCATAGCGAGACAATATTTGTCACAATGAGATGTTGGACCATGTTTGACCATGGTTGATTTTGATATTCAGACAAATTTTGTCACAATGCAACGTTGGACTATCATTGACCATGATTGATTTTCATATCGCAAAAATCCTATGATACACACTAAGATAAATATTATAAACCAAGGTCTGTAAACCTTGTGATAAATATTATAAATGCTAAAACAAATATGGTTGACTATGGTTAACCATGATTGATTTAGATATTAAGACAATATTTGCCACAGTATGACGTTGGACCATGGTTCACCATGGTTGACCATGATTGATTTTCATATTGAGACAATCTTTGTCACATTGCGACATTGGACCATCGTTAACCATGGTCGACCATGACCGATTTTCATATTGAGACAATTTTTGTCACAACATGACGTTGGACCATGGTTGACCATGATTGACTATGGTTGACGATGGTTGACAATGGTTGACCATGATTGATTTTAATATCGAGACAATATTTCTCACAATGTGATGTTGGTCTAGGGTAGACCATGGTTGACCATGACTATAAACCCAAGAAACTTATATTAAACCCTAAGATTAATATTATAAACCCTACGAATAATATTATACCCTAGGAACATGGACCCTTATATTAATAAACCCAAGGGATTAATAAACCCAATGGATTATATTAAAAACCCAAGGGATTATAAACCTTGGGGAATAATACTAAACCAAAGGGATTAATATTAAAAACGCAAGGTATTAATATCTTAGGCCATGGTTGGCCATAATTTACCATGGTCGATAATTTTTTACCAATGTTCACCATGGTTGACCATAAGATAAATATTATAAACCCTAAAATAAACATTAAACCCTAACATTAATATTATAAACCTCACGATTAATATTATAAAACCAAAGGATTAATATTAAAAACCCAAGGGATTATAAACCCAAGGGAATAACAATGAACCCTATAATTAACATTAAACCATAGAAATATAAACCCTAATATTAATAAACCCAAGGGATTATTATAATAAGCCTAGGGTATTACAAACTCAAGGGATAAATATTAAATGCTAAGATTAATATTATAAACCCTACGCTTAATATTAAACCCAATGATAAATATTAGAAGCACTAGGATCAATATTATAAACCTAGGGATTAATAAACTCATTAGATTAATATTAAAAACCTCGGGCATTAGAAACCTAAGGGAATAATATTAGACCCTAAGATTAATATTAAACCCTAGTGTGACTAGAAGATGTGTAATGAGACTCTTCTAGGGTTTGATAGATTCAATTGATTTTATGGATCAATGTAGTGGACCCTTGGTTTTAAGTTTTATAGTTAACAAAATTCAAAATGTCGCAACAACATCCTCACTATGAATGATTATGGTTAACAATTGCGTGGTTATGGTTGACCATAGTTTAGCTATGATTGACTATGTTTGATCATGATTGAGTATGGTTGCACATGGTTTACATATGACACACCATAATTTGACCAAGGTTTGACTATTGTCAACCATAGTTGAACATGGTTGACTATAGCTAACCATGGTTTGAATATGGTTTGACTCTGGTTGACCATATTTCGACTATGGTGTCTCTATAGTTGAGCATGATTTCATTATGGTTACCATTAAAATGGTGGATATTGATGCTCAAGCATGGTTTAACTATAGTTTTCCCTCACCATTCACTACAGGGGTCCATGGTCAACAATGGCCGTCCACCATAGTTCAATATAGTTTTCTATGTTTAACAATGGGTCACCTACTAATAGGTCATGATGTTCATGCTAATTATGGTTCACCATGATAGTCATGTTGACTTTTATTTACTATGATGCTCATGCTAACTATAGTTGACCATGTCAACAATAATCAACTATAATTAATATGTGAGACTTTCACCATTGATTTAAATGAATACTCAACACCTCACCACTAATTGCCAAATACTTATATTCATATAAAAAATATATAATAGTATTTATAATGGCATGTTATATGAGTTTCATTGAATTTATATATACTAAAAATGATCGATAAAACCAAAATGTAGGATGACATTAACGTTTGAATTTATAAAGACATGAAAATAATATTCAAACCATTCCATTGACATTTTATAAAATTAAAAGTTTAACAATTCCTAATTTTAGGCCAATTAAAAGCATGTTAACATGATAATTATAGACATTAAAATCAATTAATAATTTCTATATTTTTATTGTTTATAATAATATATTCATCTATCAATATTGATAGACATTGATCGATTCTCACCTGGAGTGAGAATAGGTGTAAACTTCTCTTAAATTCAAGTCTACGCAAGCATATATATATATACACACGAATTTTGAACTCGAACTGCTGTTATGATGACTCCAACGTTTATACTTGTGGACTGGATCACCAAAATTATCGTTTATTTTCATCGAATTGATAAACTAACTCAAAATAAATTCATGACGACAAATGTCGCAGATGTTAGACTTTTAGATGCTTTACGACTTGTTATTAACTATAAGTTTCAGTCTTAGTTATTACATCAACTTGGAATTTCAGTGAATAACAGTTATGCAAATTATCGTTACAATCTTTGGACTGAAGTGTCGCTGTCCAACTCCCTTAATTACGAGTTACTTTTGACCAACATATTTACTATTGTTAGTCAAATACCAATGAGTTCTACTGCCCAAGGCACTATAGTCAAGTAATGGCTTGTTACCCTTAATGCCGATTCTATGCAGAAACCTCCTCTGTGAAAGTACACAAGCACCGTGACCTTTTGTTTTCCATCCACGATCTCCAGACGAGGGAGGCAGAGACGAATGAAGACAAAGGAGGTAGAGACGACTGATTAGCACGATGTAGGAGAATGTAAATGCTTCACCTCTCGATTCACCTGGCTTCAAATATTTTTATGCCATCGCTCCATGCTCCAGACTAAGACGAAGACGAAGGATATTCCTTCAAACACCATCTCAACCGTCCATTTCAAGAAAACTAAAATGTCATCACTGATACATTCAGCAGTGGCTGATATAAAGACGCCTTCGGCAAATGAATAAACAAATTCAGTAATAACAATATGGATAAAATGAAAATACATTATTGTAAATAATAATGTATGAATAAAACAAAAGGAAACATATTTCAGAGGCTAAACCCTAACCTGGAATAATATTTCGTATAAAAATGCACCTTTTATGCACTTCATAGAGGAATCTATTTTAAGACAAATACGAAATTGTGCTATTTTAAGACAAACACAAAAGTATACTAAGTATAGGAGATTGTCTAATGTCTCAAATTATCAGTCAGGTGGTGGCACCATCCAAACGTTTATTGTGTCCATGGAACTTATGCATGATCTTCGAACGATATCATATCTTTTATGATTATCAGCTAGCTGGTGGCACCATCCAAACGACTATTGTGTCCATGGAACATATGCACGACCTTCGAAGGATATGATATGTTTTAGGATTATAATGGTTAGGAAATGTGAAAGAGTGGTCTAATTTATTAAATGTGATTGATATAAGTTGATATACACATTTATAAAAAGTAAATATTATTGATTATTAGAAAATAAATATTATCAATATTGTTTTGATGGTTTTCTAATCTCTTTTTTCTCACCATATCAAAGAACAAAAATAAAAAGGGATTGATAGTAATTTTAGGCATCAATTCTTGAAATGAAATTGTATGCTAATTTGAAGCATTCAATCCCAAGGAGGATAGAATGCATGGTCCCTCTTGAAAATTGAAATTGTATAGTAACTTGAGGCATTCAGTCCCAAGGAAGATAGAATGCATGGGACCTTTTGAAAATTGAAAATTAAATACATACCTAATTACAATTGCAACAGTCAAATAGATTGGCTAAGATTTATTTTTGTGATTTCAAAATTATGTGGGATTGACTTACAAAGTGGCTGAATAAATAGATAATGGAAATTAAATGCATAATAGAAATCGAGCAATCAAACTATCTATCAACCTTGATTATTGAAAGTTAGTGCTTACATACATTAAATTTGTTTAGATTTATTATTATTATTATTTTCCTACTTTATCGTAAACACATAAACTATAATCTTTGAATTAATTAAATCAATTTTTGAAAGCATTGTATGAAAGTTTCATGTGACTCTTAAATTTTCTGAACTAATTAATCTAAAATTTTAGAGATCTATAGCTCCTTTTTCACAGGGAAACCGATAATCCAAACCCCTCGAAATTCTCAAATTACATAAGAAATTGCAATTTTGTGACCTTTTTTCTCCTCTGCAAGAGACCACACTTGAAAGTTTATGATGCCCCTTGGCACGGTGACTCAAGGAATAGTTGTTCTACAGTGTCGTGCCTATCTCAAAATTGGTCTAAAAAATGATAGAAACCGAGAACGCATTTACCGTCAGCTTTATTTCTGAGTTCTTCAACCTCAGAAAAGTTAATTTTATTATATCAACTACATGTGACAATGATATCTACATGTATATATACATTTCTCTGAGTAATGTTGGATTCTCTTACCTGCTTCCATCAGAGTTGCAAGAAAAATTGTCAAAGTAGGGCGAAACCCTATGAAATCTTTTTGTCCATCCCTAGAATATTAACAACCACTCGGTCATCCACTCTATAAAGAAATATTCTCTGAGTAGGCTACCACACAACATCTGTGAAATCATGCTCCAGGCCAAACATCACTATCCTACTTTCAAGATCAAAGTCATCTCCCTCAATGGTTATTATGTATGGCTTGAATAGAGGTTGTTGTTGGAGCGTTACCTGCACCCGAATAAAACCCTAAACCCGACGAATTCCCCCTGCTTCTTCAAACACGTCTTCACAGGACTTTCTTCACTGTAATCTCTTTTCTCTCTCGTCACTAGAGCGAGAGTGAGGGAGCTCTGTCAAATCGATGTCCGTAACAGTTGCACGTGGTTGTAGAGAGCCCATGGTAAAAGAACCTCAGATTTCGAATGTTGCGGCTTGGTGTTCTTATTCTTTTGCCGACGGGATCAACAGATGCCAACAGACGAACATAAATGCATGAATGGAATGGAAATGAAACGATGAGCATATCTATCCACCCAAAAATATTGTTTGTTGTTTCGATTGAATTCTTAAAAAAAATATTTATTGAAAATTGTAACAGGCAATATTACATTGCAACATGAAATCACAACACCCCATAGGTTTATATATGAAAGACTATTCCCCTAAACTGTAATTCTGTTCATTGTTTTAAAAAGAATTAAAATTCCGCAAACCTATGTAACGCCCCCGGTAAATAGATAATTCTGTTATTACTGTTTAACTAATCATGTTATTAAATTGTTGGTTGATTTCCATTTGAATATGGTTGCAAGAGAGCAACTGAAAATGGTTATAGTTTTCCTTATGAGAGGAGGATTAATAAAATACATATTGTAGAATTGAGGCTTCTGTGATCCATCATAGTTGTAAGAAGAGCTTCGGCGTAGATCACATGACAAAAGACCTTTGTCGACGCGTTTCGAACCAACTAGTGTGGTTCATCGTCAGGACAAGTTGAAGAAACAGATCTGGCGTAGCATGTTAAATAGACAGAGCAGAGACCTCAATGACTATAAAACAGCTAATTTTGACTCATGGACCAAGGTAAAAAATTCTATTAATAAATTCAATATATATATATATTTTTTAAATATTTAAATAATTTTATTTCTAGAAAATAGAAAATTAGGTAAAAAGAATAGTACCCAAGTTAATTTGTCTAATTAAATTAATATAGTAATACTAAAGGTTACTTAAATTCTATTCATATTCCTAAAAATAATATGTTAGGTTAAAATAAGAATAAATAAATAAATATGTAATTTTAATGGTAATAAGTTATTAAATTAATAACTAACTATATATATGAATGTTTATTATAGGTATGACAATTTGTTTTTAAAATTATATTCCTTACGATTGATGTAATATCCTTTATTATCTGTTTATAAAATTAGTAAGATTACAATTAATAGTATCCATTTTACGAGGTTGGATCGAAAAGTAGGTGAGAATGTTTAATAAATAATTTAATTGGATACAGTAGGTAGCTTGGGCGGAAGGCCTTCCTTAGAGCCTCCAAAAATGCGCTGATTAAGAAAGAGACTAAGGAACGCCATCCAGGAGTCCATCTTCCCTATATCCAAGGAACCACGGACAGGATAGCTCGGGTCCTTAGAAAGTTTGATATTCCCTCTACCTTCAGGCCCCTCAGAACCATTCGTAATTCCCTGCGATCGGTGAAGGATCCTGTCAACCCCAAGGACTTGAAGGGAGTGTATCTGATCCCTTGCTCTTGTGGGACTCCCTATATAGGAGAAACAGGGCGCTCCATCCAGCAGAGAATTGGCGAGCATGCTGCAGACTTGAGGCATGGAAGAACAAAGTCCTCAGCCCTAGCAGAGCATGTGGACAAGACTAAGCATCATGTCTGCATTGAGGAGGCCCAGGTCATTGCCAGGGTGGATCGGTTCCATCATCACAAGTTAAGGGAAGCTATTGAAATTGAACGAAGACCAATCAACCTCAACCGAGATGATGGTTGGAAGGTAAGTAGAAGTTGGATCCCTGCCCTGTTATCTTAGGGTTTCTTCCTTCCCCCTTTGTTCATCCATGTTGCTTTCTTCTTGTTAGTATCGTCTATTTCTTTTCGCTGTTATAAATTTATCGCTGACAGCTTCATTTTCTGGCCTTTTTCCTTCGGTATTTATTTTATTCGGATTTTAAATAGATATTTGATTTTCTCTTTGAAGAGGGCTGGTGGAATTCCGTTGCTTGCCTTTTATTTTATTCAGTAGGTTTTTATAGGTATATATAAATTATGATATTTATGTTAAGTTATTCTTATTTACTTGTATAATTGCTTCTCTTTGGTCTTTTATTTTCAGCCCTTTTTGGCTTTTCCCTATATTTTTCTATCTCAAATTACATTCATATATATATATATAATCTCATTAAATTAATTAAATTATTTATTAAACATTCTCACCTACTTTTCGATCCAACCTCGTAAGATGGATAGTATTAATTGTAATCTTACTAATTTTATAAACAGATAATATAGGATATTACATCAATCGTAAGGAATATAATTTTAAAAGCAAATTGTCATACCTATAATAAACATTCATATATATAGTTAGTTATTTATTTAATAACTCATTACCATTAAAATTACATATTTATTTATTTATTCTTATTTTAACCCAACATCCTATTTTTAGGAATATGAATAGAATTTAAGTAACCTTTAGTATTACTATATTAATTTAATTAGACAAATTAACTTGGGATACTATTCTTTTTACCTAATTTTACTTATTTCTAGAAATAAAATAATATTAATATTAAAAAAAATATATATTGAATTTATTAATAGAATTTTTTACCTTGGTCCATGAGTCAAAATTAGCCGTTTTATAGTCGTTGGGGTCTATGCTCTGTCTATTTAACATGATACGCCAGATCTGTTTCTTCAACTTGTCTTGACGATGAACCACACTAGTTGGTTCGAAACGCGTCGACAAAGGTCTTTTGTCATGTGATCTACGCCGAAGCTCTTCTTACAAAATACATATAATAATAAAATATGACATTTGTCAAAAGAAAAGGGAAAAACCTAACTACTTTTGGAGATGGTTGAGACTCCCACAGAAAAGAGGTTGCTATGTCTCGTGAGGACCACATAGCAAGGAAAAAGAAGGAGAATTGCTCTTAGTAGCAAAAATCGCTACCTCTCGTGAGGACCAGATAGCGCATGTTGTGAGGACATAGCCTCCCTGAAACCGCTACGTCTTGTAAGGACCAGATAGCGTAACTCTGGTAGTAACAGAGGACTTGAAGACACCGTAGGTCTTGTAGGAGTGCTTGGGGGTGGAAGGTCGAGGAGGACCCTCCTAAGGTCTCGTGGTAGACAAGCGCACTAAGAGGTTTGCCTCTAACCAGGTATGAAATAGTTGAGATTTCAATGGACTGTATATGCTATAATGATAAAAAAGTTCATAACAGTTAGAATACGAAATAGATGAGATTTCGATGGACTGTATATGCTATAATAATAAATAAGTTCATAACAACTAGAAAAACTGTGTTAGAAATCTCAGAGGAAATAACTAAAGTAATTCAAGTCATAACAACATAATAATAGCAAGATACTTTTTGCATTAAACTGGAATCTGTGCGTAGATATAAACAATAGTTTTGCATTAAACTGGAATCTGTGCGTAGATATAAACGAAGGAAATAATACAATAGGAATTACCACAGTTTGTCGAAACTATTCTGTAAGTGAAAATTACAGCAACAAGTTACAGTTGAATAAAATTGACTGCTATATATCCTTGCTTTAATAGGCGGTAGTTAACCAAAAAATCAATGTACATATCTACATATTAGAACACATGAAAATCTCCATAAATACTATTAAATAAACAAGAACATGACAGCATGGAGGCAGGAGCTGGAAAATAACCATATATACATTGAAACAAGAATTTGGCAGAGGTCGTAAACCCCCATCTCAAGTATATAACCTCTCGGTGAAGTAACTCGAGAGCGGAGAAGACCTCTGAGTCGTCGGCTCCACAGGGTTAGCATGCATGCCTTTGACATGCCTAGTCGCTGAAGACGTTGTTATAACCAGAACCATTTGGTAAGTGGAAAACTGTATATCGAAATGGTTAGAGCAGGGTATGCCGACAAGGGTTTTACAGCCGAAGTCAGCACCCTCAATCTTTAAAAGAAAACAAAGAGAGAGCATGAACACATATTTCGGCCAAGCAAAACGCGATATAAATATTTCCATAAATGATTACCAAAGGAATAGAATAGTAAAGAGCGTATCAAGTAGCCCCGCAAGCCGCGGGAAATCAAATGTACATGCCAGACATTCATAAAAACTCCATAATACATATAACCATCAGATAAATAATATTAAGATTAGGAGTTCATTTCATACACAACTCGTAAACGTGATAATAGTGTACAATTAAAGCATTACACAGTGGTTCACTGTAGGGCTATCCCTCGGCCCTGAAAACATAATACATTGAACACCAGGAGCCGGGCATAGTCCCAGTTAGGGCATCATTATGAAACTTCCCGGGCGGAACCCAGTTCCTCTCCGCAAAAATAGAAAGAAAAACAAAACATGCTTGCATAAACTTCATCAAAGATTAAACATAGAACAATTGGTAGACTTCATAACCTAGGCGAGGGTGGACAACCTGCCATGAAGGAGAAGGACTTCAGTCATTCCCCAGAATGCTATCGTAAACAAAAAGAAAGAAACACTCGATGTAGCAAACACCTCTCACCTGGAAGGTGGACTGGGCTGTGTGGTTGTCGCCAAATGCGGAGCCCGACACCGAGACTCGACACCTGCAATGGTAAAACCATCACCATGAATAAGAAAATGAATCCTTAACAGAGGAAAATGAAATGGTACATGCGTTATATGTGAATGGAGAAGCGTTTACCATGGCTCAGCCGGGAAGCGGAGCCCTTCGTCCATTGTGGACTAGAATGTAGAGGTGGGGCTTTGCTGCGTAGGAGTACAATACTCAGAGCTAAGAGCAGTTCAGACAATTAATCTAGAGGTAAACAAGAAAATATTACGCTAAATACCCGTAGACCATATGATGCCACCTGGAGGATCGACGATCGTTGATCCAGAGCCTTTCATTCCTACCGTAGGATGAGCAGGAGGGTTGCCGCCATTTCCAAAAAATGGAGTGTACCAGACACCATGGCATTAAGTTTACACCTTGGTTGAGTAGCCGGAGTACTGAATCGGCTCAGCAGTGAGGCTTGAATGCCAGCTAGCTACACATTCTTATGCCAAGTGGAGGACAAGTGGATACTGTAAATCATTCAAATCCAGGCCTATTGCCGGAAAAAGACTACGGGCGAAGTTTCCCGTAGCACTCAACCCCAGACCGAGTTAGAAACAGCGTGTGACATCTACGTAGATTACCTCCACTTAAATGCATTTAATTCATCTGAGTACCATAGAAGGATCCTGAGGATTATGATCCGAGATAAACATAAACAATTGTATACACATATTTTCGGACATTTATTACCATTGCATGAACCAGTTAATGTATGTATACCAGACCATTGATATCAAATATGGTTAGACTATTGACATCATAAGCATGATTTAATTTAAACAATGTAAATACAATATAGTTACAAAGTTTCCCGTTTAAATCTATTTCCATATCAAGCAAGTAAATGTAAGAAAAAGGGAAACAAATTAAAAAAAAATTGTTTTACTTTTGACGGGTATATCACAAGTGGTATCAGAGCCCAGGTTGCAACACTGTGACCTCGGGCTACTGCAGCAGTGACATCGATATAAATAATTAAATTAATAAGCAAGCAGGGGATTATTGAGCTAAGAATTGTATACCTTACCTATTGAAATATACTAATTCTCTAACCAGGTGACAACGAAATATGAGGAGAACGAGGAGTGGCCCTCATAAGAACGTGGATAACGTCACTCCTCCTCAAGGAAACCCTGAAATATGGGTACAGCTAGGGGAGGAGGCGCGCAACACCAATTTTACTATATTGGAGACAATCCAGAAATTGAAGAATGAAATGGCTCGGTTGCGCGAGGGCAACGCCATATTAACCATGGAACAGGAAAGGATCCTGAAAATTTTATCACATAAGCGGAACCAACATCAACCCAATCCATGCCCAAAGCAAACACGTGTGTCGGAGGAATAGGGTTACCATACTGATCAGGAAGAAACAGAAGGAAGGGCAGAGGTTCGAGGAGAAAAATCTGATAATGCCTTGGAACATCAAACCTCTAAAAGACAGCGAATAGAGTTGTAGGGGGAGTTTCGCAAGATCAAGCCGCCCCATTTTGATGGGGAATCCGAGGAGGCTGCGGAAGCCTGGTTAATTAACATGAACAAATATTTTCAGGTTTACAAGTATGACCACCATCTCAAGGCATGGCTAGCTATTTTTCAGCTGCAAGCCAAATCAACGTTATGGTGGGAGGAAGTTAAGATGGTGTGGGGATTGAATGAGCAAGACATCACTTGGGAAATTTTTCAAAGATATTTCAATGAAAAATATTTGACTGAATGATTCTACGATGAAAAGGCCAAGGAATTTCATGACCTGTGACTTGGACAACAGACCATGGATGAATTCGTCACTAAACTTACATCCTTGCTCCACTACGTACCATATAGTCGGGAGGAAAAGGCAAAAGTGCAGCGGTTTGTTAGCAGTCTCCCCCAGACAATGCGGGAAAGGATTGAATTTGATAACTCGAAGTCCATGGATGAAGCGATATGAAAAGCTAGAATATGTTTTCAACAGAATAAACAAAAAGGGGAAAGCACTAGGAAGCATTGGGTGGATAGAAAGAACAGTAGAACAGCTGTGGGAATCAGGGGAGCTCGTAGAAGTTTTAGTAAAGGATTCTGAAAGGGTCCCAACAATAGGAACCAGTGCAGAAATCAGCTCAGATTCAAGCCACCTAATGACTCCAAAAATAGTGAACAGTTGGGCAGACTTGATAATGAGGGGACAGCCAGGCCACTAGTGCAGTGTTGGGGGTGTGGTGGACCGCACTATATTAAGAACTGCCCTCATCGAAAAGGTAGTGATGAGGTGTCCCAGGTTTATGAAGCCTCAACAGTGGGGGACGTGGCTCGTTCCATACCAAGAATAAACGCGGCTCTTGAAGACCGTCAAGCTGATTATTAGCCGACAATGATAGAGTTCGAAGGTAAGATTTTTGATCGAACCGTTTATGTTTTAGTTGACCGAGACACTACATTGAGTTATGTTAGTCCCAGGATTGTGAAAAAATTTAAATTGAAACCTGTTAAATTTAAAAATCCAAGGCTAGTCCAGCTTGCCACTGGGGCTAAAAGGCGGGTGCTGGCCAAGGTTAGCAACTGTCCATTGAAGATAGCTGGTCAAACAGTGACTACAGAATTGAACGTACTTCCTCTCGGATCATATGATGTATTGATCGGAATGGACTGGCTGGAGAAGTGGTGGTCCATAATAAATTGCAAAACAAAAGCAATATCCTATCAGGATGAACTGTGGAATAAACAAGAAATACAAGGTATTCTTAAGCTTGTGTAGATTCGGCCCATTACTGCTTCACAATTGGCTAAATGCATCAGGAAAAAGTGTCAAATATATGCAGTTCAAGTACGACTCGCCAGTTCAAAGGATAAAGTTAGCACCTTGGAAGGCATACTGGTGGTGCATGAATTTGCAGATGTGTTTCCTGAAGAAATACGAGGGCTGCCACCTAAAATAAATTTGGATTTCATAATAGAACTAGTACCCGGTGCAGCCCCGGTGTCCCGAGCACCATACCAGATGAGTGTGCCGGAATTAACAGAATTAAAGATGCAATTGCAGGAGTTATTGGACAAAAAGTACATTTGTCCCAGTGTATCACCATGGGGAGCCCCTGTATTGTTTGTTAGGAAAAAGGACGGAACTTTTTGTATGTGTATAGATTATCGGCAGCTGAATAAATTAACAGTTAAAAATAAATACCCGTTGCCCCGCATTGATGAACTATTTTATCAGGTGAAAGGCGCAACGGTATTTTCAAAGATTGATTTAAGATCTGGATATCACCAGATCAGAATTAAGGAGGAGGATATAGCCAAAATTGCTTTCCGAACTCGTTAGAGACACTATGAGTTTGTGGTGCTGCCATTTGGGCTGACGAATGCACCTGCGACATTTATGTGTTTGATGAATAGTTTATTTCATAAGTATTTGAATAAGTTCGTGTTAATTTTTATTGATGATATACTAATATATTCCTAGAATATCCAAGAACATGAAGAGCTTCTTAGGCTTGTGTTGCAAACGCTCCGGGAACATCAGCTATACGCCAAGTATAGCAAATGTGATTTTTATAAGGAACAGATCCAGTATCTGGGACATATCATAACTAGGGAAGGCATTGCAGTGGACCCCGAAAAAATCAAAACTATAATGGAATGGCCAATACCAAAAGACGTGGCAAATATAAGGTCGTTCATGGGACTGGCATGATATTATAGGTGATTCGTGGAAGGATTTTCACGGGTTGCCTACCCTATCACGTCCTTACAAAAAAGGGAATACTTTTAAATGGACTAGAGAATGTTAGCAAAGTTTTGAACAGCTTAAACATTTGCTCACAACTGCCCCAGTGTTGAGCATTGCAGATCCAGAAAAGCATTATGTGGTCTTCACTGCTGCAAGTAAAGAAGGTGTAGGAGGGGTGTTGATGCAGGAAGGAAAAGTGATCGCGTACGAATCTAGGAAGTTGAAAGAGCATGAACAGAAGTATTCTACTTATGACTTAGAATTAACTGTTGTCGTGCATGCATTAAATATGTGGCGCCATTACCTATTAGGGAAAAAATTCTTGTTGATGACAAACCACCATAGCTTGACCAGCTACTTTAACCAACCCACTTTAAACGTGAGGCAAGCTTGGTGGGTGGACTTTTTGAGTGGATTCGAATTTCAGATCGAGCACCTGAAAGGAAAAGAAAACAGGGTGGCTGATGCTTTAAGCCAGAAAGAGCATTGCCTTTATGAAATTGCCTCTAGTAAAGGATGGTCTACCCTCAATACAGAAATTGAACAAGCTGCTGAACAAGACTAGGAGTATCAGCAAAAGAAACAAGTGCAAAATTTGACCAGTCACATGAGGCAACAGGGTTATGAGCTAAATGCTGCATGCATATTATACTACAAGAAAAGAATATACATACCCAATCACGTTGAAGTCAAGAAAAGGGTCATGGATGAGTATCATAAAATTCCCTATGTAGGACACCCAGGTTACCAAAAGCTCATTACCGCCCTTCGAAAAGAATGTTACTGGCCAGGGATGAAAAATGATGTAACAGACTATCTAGCGCGATGCATAGAATGTCAGCAAGTGAAGGCCGAACATCAGCACCCTGCAGGACTATTACAGCCCTTACCTGTACCTGAATGGAAATTGGAGGTTATTACTATGGATTTTATCACAGGGTTACCTAAATCCAAAACTAGTAATGACTCCATCATGGTTGTGGTGGACAAACTTAGTAAATCAGCTCACTTCATACCTGTACAGTCTACCTACAGGGTGACGCAAATAGAAAATATCTTTATGCAAAATATCTTTAAGCTCCATGGTTTACCCAAGACCATAATATTTGACCATGATGTTAAGTTCACATCAGTGTTCTGGAGGACTCTATTTGAAGGTTTGGGAACTCAACTAAACTTCAGTACCGCATATCATCCGCAAACCGACAGACAGACTGAGCGGGTAAACCAAGTAGTGGAAGATATGTTGAGATCTTATGTGATGCAGCAACCAAGTCGATGGGAAGAATATTTACATTTAGTGGAGTTTGCGTATAACAATGGTTATCATGCATCCTTACAGATGAGTCCATTTGAAGTACTCTATGGACGGAAGTGTCGTACATGATCCAGTTGGGGTGGACCTGAAGACAGACTCGTGTTGGGACCTGAGATGCTAAAAGAGATGGAAGAAATGGTTAAAAGAGTGCGGGCCAACTTGAAAGTGGCCCAAGACAGAAAAAAACATTTCGCGGATCGGAAAAGGAATTTCAAGGAATTTCAGGTAGGAGAGCATGTATATGTAAGAATTCGGGCAAAGAAAAGCACTTTACAATGGAGCGGTTGCGCCAAATTGGCACCCTGCTTTTGTGGACCCTTCCAGATTCTAGCAAGGATTGGGCTAGTGGCTTACCAACTAGCCCTACCTAGCCACATCAGAGTCCACAACGTTTTCCATGTATCAGTATTAAAGAAATATATCTATGACCCTAAACACATAACTAGTTGGCAAGACATTCAGTTAAAGAATGTCCCTTGAATAGCACAAAATAAATCAGTCGTTAAGAATAAAACTAATCAAAATATTGTGTGTTTCACGTGGAACCGGAAGGAGAATTTCTGGTTGAACCAGTGAGCATATTAGATCAGAGAAGGGTCATGCTGCGGAAACGAGCCATCATCCAGGTTAAAGTGCAGTGGCAGCTCTTCAGACCGGATGAAGCCACCTGGGAGGATGAGCAGAACATGAAAGAAGCTTATCCTGAACTGTTTGTGGGTGAACAACATTGGGACGATGTTGAATTTCAGGAGGGGGAGGTGTAACGCCCCTCGTAAATCGATAATGTTTTAAAGTAAAAGACAGTAAATTTAATTAGGAACTATGATTATGCTGGTAGCATTGAGTAATTATGACTGTTATTACTGTTTAACTAATCATGTTATTAAATTGCTGGTTGATTTCCATTTGAATATGGTTGCAAGAGAGCAACTGGAAATGGTTATAGTTTTCCTTATGAGAGGAGGATTAATAAAATACATATAATAATCAAATATGACATCTGTCAAAAGAAAAGGGAAAAACCTAACTACTTTTGGAGACGGTTGAGACTCCCACAGAAAAGAGGTTGCTATGTGTGGTGAGGACCAGATAGCAAGGTAAAATTAGGAGAATTGCTCTTAGTAGCAAAAATCGCTACGTCTAGTGAGGACCAGATAGCGCATGTTGGGAGGTTGGAGCCTCCCTGAAACCGCTACGTCTGGTAAGGACCAGATAGCATAACTCTGGTAGTAACAGAGGAATTGCAGACCGCGTAGGTCTTGTAGGAGTGGTTGGGGGTGGAAGGTCGAGGAGGACCCTCCTAAGGTCGGGTGGTAGATAAGCACACTAAGAGGTTTGCCTCTAGCCAGGTATGAAATAGTTGAGATTTCAATGGACTGTATATGTTATAATGATAAAAAAGTTCATAACAGTTAGAATATGAAATATATGAGATTTCGATGGACTATATATGTTATAATAATAAATAAGTTCATAACAGCTAGAAAAACTGTGTTAGAAATCTCAGAGGAAATAACTGAAGTAATTCAAGTCATAACAACATAATAATGGCAAGATACTTTTTGCATTAAATTGGAATCTTTGCGTAGATATAAACAATAGTTTTGCATTAAACTGGAATCTGTGCGTAGATATAAACAAAGGAAATAATACAATAGGAATTACCACAGTTTGCCGAAACTATTCTGTAAGTGAAAATTACGGAAACAAGTTACAGTTGAATAAAAATCGACTGCTATATATCCTTGCTTTAAGATGCGGTAGTTAACCAAGAAATCAATGTACATCTCTACATATTAGAACACATGCAAATCTCCATAAATACTAGTAAAGAAACAAGAACATGACAACATGGAGGCAGGAGCTGGAAAAGAACCATATATACATTGAACCAAGAATTTGGGAGAGGTCGTAAACCCCCATCTCGAGTATATAACCTCTCGGTGAAGTAACTCGAGAGCGGGGAAGACCTCTGAGTCGTCGGCTGCACAGGGTTAGCATGCATGTCTCTGACATGCCTAGTCGCCGAAGATGTTGTTATAACCAGAACCATTTGGTAAGTGGAAAACTATATATCGAAATGGTTAGAGCAGGGTATGCCGACAAGGGTTTTACAGCTAAAGTCAACACCCTCAATCTTTAAAAGAAAACAAAGAGAGAGCATGAACACATATTTCGGCCAAGCAAAACGTGATATAAATATTTCCATAAATGATTACCAAAGGAACAAAACAGTAAAGAGTGTATCAAGTAGCCCCGCAAGCCGCGGGAAATCAAATGTACAGGCCAGACATTCATAAAAACTCCATAATACATATAACCATTAGATAAATAATATTAAGATTAGGAGTTCATTTCATACACAACTGGTAAACGTGATAACAGTGTACAATTAAAGGATTACACAATGGTTCACCGTAGGGATATCCCTCGGCCTTGAAAACATAATACATTGAACACCAGGAGCCGGGTGTAGTCCCAGTTAGGGCATTGTTATGAAACTGCCCGGGCGGAACCCAGTTCCTCTCCGCAAAAATAGAAAGAAAAGCAAACATGCTTGCATAAACTTCATCAAAGATTAAAGATACAACAATTGGTGACTTCATAACCGAGGCGAGGACGGACAGCCTGCCAAGAAGGAGAAGGACTTCAGTCGTTCCCCAGAATGCTATCGTAAACGAAAAGAAAGAAATGCTCGGTGTAGCAAACACCTCTCACCTGGAAGGTGGATTGGGCTATGTGGTTGTCACCGAACGCGGAGCCCGGTACCGAGTCTCGACACGTGCAATGGTAAAACCATCACCATGAATAAGAAAATGAATCCTTAACAGAAGAAAATGAAACGGTACATGCGTTATATATGAATGGAGAAGTGTTTACCATGGCTCAGCCGGGAAGTAGAGCCCTTCGTCCATTGCGGACTGGAATGTAGAGGCGGGGCTTTGTTGCGCAGGAGTGCAATACTCAGAGCCGAGAGTAGTTCAGACAATTAATCTGGAGGTAAACAAGAAAATATTACTGCTAAATACCAGTAGACCGTATGACGCCACCTGGAGGATCGACGATCGTTGATCCGGAGCCTTTCATTCCTACCATAGGATGAGCAGGAGGGTTGCTGCCATTTACGAAAAATGGAGTGTACCAGACACCATGGCATTAAGTTTACACCTCAGTTGAGTAGCCGGCGTACTGAATCAGCTCGGCAGTGAGGCTTGAATGCTGGCCAGCTGCACATTCTTATGCCAAGTGGAGGGCAAGTGGATACCGTAAATCATTCAAATCCAGACCTGTTGCCGGAAAAAGACTACGGGTGAAGTTTCCCGTAGAACTCAACCCCAGACCAAGTTAGAAACAACGTGTGACATCTACGCAGATCGCCTCCACTTAAATGAATTTAATTCATCTCAGTACCATAGAAGGATCCCGAGGATTACGATCCAGGATAAACATAAACAATTGTATACACATATTTCCGGACATTTATTACCATCGCATGAACCAGTTAATGTATGTAAACCAGACCATTGATATCGACTATGGTTAGATTATTGACATCATAAGCATTATTTAATTTAAACAATGTAAATACAATATAGTTACAAAGTTTCACGTGTAAATATATTTCCATATCAAGCGAGTAAATGTAAGAAAAAGAGAAACAAATAATTTTTTATTTTTATTTTTTACTTTTGACGGGTATATCACAACCTACTTTCACAATTTGAAATAAATAAATAAATAAA
>APFE031022079.1:77438-142832 GCA_000404065.3 Pinus taeda
ATATATATCCATAGGTTTATATGTCCACAGGTTTGTTAATGCACAGGATTAGATTTGTTGTATGCAACCCACGAATACGGCCTGTACTCAACCATTAACCCCAAAAGAACTAGAAGGGAATGTTGCACTCACTTTGTGCCAACAAAGTACTACTGTGACTGTAATAAATGGAATCAAGGCGGCAGAAATATGTTTTCACAATAAAAAGAAATGAGCCAACTATCCCAATAATCAATAACGCATCAATCGGGAATAACAAGGCGCTTCCAGTGTTCAACACACAACATAATGACTACTCAACAGGTTTTTACATTAACACACTGTTTTTACATTAACAATTGCAATAAATACTTACAACTTTATTCATGTCCAAATTTTCAATGTTCATGGCCCTTACAAATTGTCAGAGGACTTACAGTCTTGCTGGCTAAGCCTACTCTCCCTCTCTCACACCCTCTCTGATCTTTTATGTCTTTGAGGATTCCTAATTTATAAAACTAAGCGTGATCTAGAATCACTCAACTAAAATCTCTAAGAGTCTACATGCAATGTATACATATGGTAAAAGCATCTTGAGGCTTTTTCCCATCTTTTTCCCTGCTCTAAAATAGAAAAGCTTTCCTTATCCCATAATGATCCATATTCACTACTTTATGCCTAAAACACTCCCTATTTTATTAAAAATAACAAAATATTTAAAATTATCACACGCCCCTTTTTATTCCATATTTACAAATGACAAATGGCCTTGATGCTCCTGCATCAGACACCCAACCTTAAAATTAATAATGATCTCCTGATCATGTGTTTGGATCTATGTATGCCTGGATCCCATATCTTGTGCTGTAACTTTCCACTTGCCACTGCTTCTTTTTGATGTTCTTCTCTAGGTTTCCACACTTTATGCTGCATCGCTCCACTAGTTGTGCTCTCGCAATCTTTTGTTGTCTTCCTTTTGTTGCTTCTCCTTTTAACTGCTGCTGGTCTCTTTCGGGATTCTTTCACCATCATCTGCCTTATCGCTCCAATTTCTCTATCTAACGTATTTTCTCCAGCATCTTCAATAAAACCTATACTCACAAAACAATTTTTAGAATAAAAAATATAAGGCTTCAGTGCCTCTTCTGCTGCTATCATTGTTGCCTCAGGTGCCACCATAAATGTCGCCCCACATGTTGCTCTAGCTGTCACTATGGATCTTGCTGCCTCCCAAACTTCCTGTCCCTCTGCAACATTCCTTTGCTTGTCACCTACAATTTCATCTGTAACGTTTTCCTCTTGTTCACTGCATTGAACTCTTTCTTCTGCAATCTCCCTGTCATACTGTGGATTCTCCAACAAATATTCTAACAATGCAATTTCTCTGTAGCATCGCTGAAGCATATCATCATCCCCTGCATTCATACATAAACTTTCAGTTTGCACAAAATCACCAAGTTCAACAGTTTCAACTATTTCTTCAGCATCCGTAAGAATTTCCTCTCGTACTGTATCAGTTTCATAAGATTGCACATCCTTCTCAACACCTGTAATCACATCACAATTTTCAATTATACAACCACAAGAGTTCAAATTATCGAGCTCATCTGGATCTGCGCAATAATTCAAGAAATCATCAATAATCTTCTCCTCTGTTTCATCAATGGAAACCTCCTCTGCACCTACAAACATACACAACTCATCAGTTTTAAAACTACAAGACCTTTTAGTCCTGACTTCTTCCTTCAACACTTTCCTTTTAATATATCTGCATGTGGAATTTTCAAATTCCAACTCTGGCGCAAGAACTCTAAGTCCCTTTTTCAACAAGGCAATCAGAATTTGTCTCAACCTCCTCTGCAATTGTCGCCAAATCACTCTCTTTCCCTTTAGTGGAAAGAGCCATTTTCCTTTCTGCTCATCCTGCTCTTGCAGCCATTCTTCCAGTATCGCAACTGTGCCTTTATTTCTGCAATCTTTCTTTCTCGAAATCCTCCAGTCATCTCATCTTTGTGGCATTTCTCTGAACCTCTTCCTACTCTAGAAAAACTCCCTCTACCTCTGGCAGACTGCTTCCTCATGAGTTTCTCACTCACCATGAGTTGTACTAGCCTCTACAACAACAATCTCTCTTTCTACAACTTACCTCACCAATCCTTCCCTCTGGATCTGGTCTTTTGGTAAGTACTTGGTTCACTGCCTCTGGAACGTCTTGAGAACTCCTCTGCTCTCTCTAGGCTATCTCTTCAACTTACCTTCTTATTCTTTAGGACATTGCAATTGTCCTCTCTATCTAGCCTTCAGCTGAATGCTAGGTTCACTACCACCTTCTCTGCAACCATAAACTTAAATCATAAAATTCAGATAAAAAATCATCTCACCTTTGCATGATCTTGTCTTCTTTCCACTTCTGCAATCTTCTTCACTTGTGTATGCTTGCACATCAAATTTAAAAATCTAATCTTTATTTCAACTATTCACCACACTTAAAAAAAAACACACTTCAATTCTCAACTGTACTAAAAAAAAAAATCTTCAATAGAGCATTCTAGCTCTGATACCACCTGATGCAGGGTAGCCTGCATATACCCAGGATCTTCAAACTATGCATATAAAAATGCATCTTCAGCTTTTCCCAATTCAAATGCTAACATATGATTCACGACGAGAGCCAATCATATACAAAAGTTTCTCCTTACATAACCCACATGTGTGCCCTTTCCTTTTTATAACAAGCTGGACAAACTCTATATACATATGAAATTCTTTATTCATTGACTTCTAATGCATTCAACTAATAAGATTTCCAACTTGCAACTTATAGATACCGAATTGACAATCATATGACTTTTGTCAAAGGAATGCAGATTTCATTGATCATATCAGATCTCAACACCATTAACAATTCAAAGGAGCAGTTTTGTGGGCCTCGTGGGCAATCAGAGTCTCTGCGCAGGAGCTGCTCCTATTAACAAACGCGCACAACTAACATTATTGCTCTAAACAATACAAACAACATATATGTAAGTGGCCGCATGGCAGATTAAATACGCACCACAATTCTCAAACTAATGGATCGTGCATGCAACAGTTATAATCATACCCAACCTTCAAACATGTTTATGGTTCATGCTCCATAAACTTATACACAGAGTGAGCTCACGGTTTAATGAATCCACGGTATTATCAATTCAAATCCATAATTTACAATTCCGCTGTCCATACAATAGAAAAAGACACCGCGATTCTGCTAGTTCACAGTTCAACAATATAATTGTTCACAGCCACGCACATGAGGCATACAAGACATAAATTATGTAATACATACACAGTGATTTTCTCAAATGCGCCAAGCTTTATTGCCTGCATTCGGGTGCGCCTACAGGTATATATCTATATCCACAGGTTTATATGTCCACATGTTTGTTAATGCACAGGATTAGATTTGTTGTATGCAACCCACGAACACGGCTTGTACTCAACCATTAACCCCAAAGGAACTAGAAGGGAAAGTTGCACTCACTTTGTGCCAACAAAGTACTACTGTGACTGTAATAAATGGAATCAAAGCGGCAGAAATATGTTTTCACAATAAAAAGAAATGAGCCAACTGTCCCAATAATCAATAACGCATCAATCGGGAATAACAAGGTGCTTCCAATGTGCAACACACAGCATAATGACTACTCAACAAGTTTTTACATTAACACACTGTTTTTACATTAACAATTGCAATAAATACTTACAACTTTATTCATGGCCAGATCTTCAATGTTCATGGCCCTTACAAATTGTCAGAGGACTTACAATCTTGCTGGCTAAGCCTACTCTCCCTCTCTCACAACCTCTCTGATCTTTTATGTCTTTGAGGATTCCTAATTTATAAAACTAAGCATGATCTAGAATCACTCAACTAAAAGTTCTAAGAGTCTACATGCAATGTATACATATGGTAAAAGCATCTTGAGGCTTTTTCCCATCTTTTTCCCTGCTATAAAATAGAAAAGCTTTCCTTATCCCATAATGATCCATATTCACTGCTTTAAGCCTAAAACACTCCCTATTTTATTAAAAATAACAAAATATTTAAAATTATCACACGCCCCTTTTTATTCCATATTTACAAATGACAAATGGCCTTGATGCTCCTACATTAGACACCCAACCTTAAAATTAATCATGATCTCCTGATCATGTGTTTGGATCTATGTATGCCTGGATCCCATATCTTATGTTGTAGCTTTCCACTTGCCACTCCTTCTTTCTGATGTTCTTCTCTAGGTTTCCACACTTTATGCTGCATTGCTCCACTAGTTGTGCTCTCGCAATCTTTTGCTGTATTCCTTTCGCTACTTCTCCTTTTAACTTCTGCTGGTCTCTTCTGGGATTCTTTCACCATCATCCGCCTTATCGCTTCAATTTCTCTGTCTAACAGATTTCTCCAGCATCTTCAATAAAACCTGTACTCACCAAACAATTGTTAGAATAAAAAATATAAGGCTTCAGTGCCTCTTCTGCTGCTATCATTGTTGCTTCAGGTGCCACCATAAACGTCGCCCCACATGTTGCTCTAGATGTCACTATGGATGTTGCTGCCTCCCAAACTTCCTGTCCCTCTGCAACATTCCTTTGCTTGTCACCTGTAATTTCATCTGCAACTTCTTCCTCTTGTTTACTGCACTGAACTCTTTCTTCTGCAATCTCCCTGTCATACTGTGGATTCTCCAACAAATATTCTAACAATGCAATCTCTCTGTAGCATCGCTGAAGCATATCATCATCCCCTGCATTCATACATAAACATTCAGTTTGCACAAAATCACCAAGTTCAACAGTTTCAACTATTTCTTTAGCATCCATAAGAATTTCCTCTCGTACTGTATCAGTTTCACAAGATTGCACATCCTTCTCAACACCTGTAATCACATCACAATTGTCAGCTATACAACCACAAGAGTTCACATTATCCAGCTCATCTAGATCTGTGCAATAATTCAAGAAATCATCAATAATCTTCTCCTCTGTTTCATCAATGGAAACCTCCTCTGCACCTGCAAACATACACAACTCATCAATTTTAAAACTACAAGACTTTTTAGTCCTTACTTCTTCCTTCAACACTTTCCTTTTAATATATCTGCATGTGGAATTTTCAAATTCCAACTCTGGCGCAAGAACTCTAAGTCCCTTTTTCAACAAGGCAATCAGAATTTGTCTCAACCTCCTCTGCAATTGTCGCTAAATCACTCTCTTTCCCTTCAGTGGAAAGAGCCATTTTCCTTTATGCTTTTCCCGCTCTTGCAGCCATTCTTCCAGTACCTGCAACTGTGCCTTTATTTCTGCAATATTTCTTTTTCGAACTCCTGCAGTCATCTCATCTTTGTGGCAATTCTCTGAACCTCTTCCTCCTCTAGAAAAACTCCCTTTGCCTCTGGCAGACTACTTCCTCATGAGTTTCTCACTCACCATGAGTTGTACTAGCCTCTGCAACAACAATCTCTCTTGCTGCAACTTACCTCACCAATCCTTCCCTCTGGATCTGGCCTTTTGGTAAGTACTTGGTTCACTGCCTCTAGAACATCTTGAGCACTCCTCTGCTCTCTCTAGGCTATCTCTTCAACTCACCTTCTTCTTTTATAGGACACTGCAATTGTCCTCTCTATCCAGCCTTCAGCTAAATGCCAGGTTCACTACCACCTTCTCTGCAACCATAAACTTAAATCATAAAATTTAGATCAAAAATCATCTCACCTTGCATGATCTTGTCTTCTTTCCACTTCTGCAATCTTCTTCACTTGTGTATGGTTGCGCATCAAATTTAAAAATCTGATCTTTATTTCAACTATTCACCACACTTAAAAAAAAAACACCTTCAATTCTGAGTTGTACTCAAAAAAAAAAAATCTTCAATAGAGCATTCTAGCTTTGATACCACCTGATGCAGGGTAGCCTGCATATACCCAGGATCTTCAAACCATGCATATAAAAACGCATATTCAGCTTTTCCCAATTCAAATGCTAACATATGATTCAAGACCAGAGCCAATCATATACAAAAGTTTCTCCTTACATAACCCACATCTGTGCCCTTTCCTTTTTATAACAAGCTGGACAAACTCTATATACATATGAAATTCTTTATTCATTGACTTCTAATGCATTCAACTAATAAGATTTCCAACTTGCAACTTCTAGATACTGAATTAACAATCATATGACTTTTGTCAAAGGAATGCAGATTTCATTGATCATATCAGATCTCAGCACCATTAACAGTTCAAAGGAGCGGTTTTGTGGGCCTCGTGGGCAATCAGAGTCTCTGTGCAGGAGCTGCTCCTATTAACCAACGCACACAACTAACGGTCTTGCTCTAAACAATACAAACAACATATATGTAAGTGGCCGCACGACAGATTAAATATGCACCACAATTCTCAAACTAATGGATCACGCATGCAATAGTTATAATCATACCCAGGCTTCAAACGTGTTTATGGTGCGCGCTCCATAGACTTATACACAGAGTGAGCTCACGGTTTGATGAATCCATGGTATTATCAATTCAAATCCACAATTTACAATTCCGATGTCCATACAATAGAAAAAAACACCGCGATTCTGCTAGTTCACAATTCAACAATATAATTGTTCACGGCCACGCGCATGAGGCATACAAGACATAAATTATGTAATACATACACAGTGATTTTCTCAAATGTGCCAAGCTTTATTGCCTGCATTCATGTGCGCTACATGTGTATCTATAGAATAATAATATATATATATAAATATATATAGAGATATTATATATATATAATATAGATATATATAATATATATAATATATATATATATCCACAGGTTTATATGTCCACAGGTTTGTTAATGCACAGGATTAGATTTGTTGTATGCAACCCACAAACACGGCCTGTACTCAACCATTAACCCCAAAGGAACTAGAAGGGAAAGATGCACTCACTTTGTGCCAACAAAGTACTGCTATGACTGTAATAAATGGAATCAAGGCGGCAGAAATATGTTTTCACAATAAAAAGAAACGATCCAACTGTGCCAATAATCAATAACGCATCAATCAGGAATAACAAGGCGCTTCCAGTGTTCAACACACAGCATAATGACTACTCAAGAGGTTTTTACATTAACACACTGTTTTTACATTAACAATTGCAATAAATACTTACAACTTTATTCATGGCCAGATCTTCAACGTTCATGGCCCTTAAAAATTGTCAGAGGACTTACAGTCTTGCCGGCTAAGCCTACTCTCCCTCTCTCACACCCTCTGTGATCTTTTATGTCTTTGAGGATTCCTAATTTATAAAACTAAGCATGATCTAGAATCACTCAACTAAAAACTCTAAGAGTGTACATGCAATGTATACATATGGTAAAAGCATCTTGAGGCTTTTTCCCATCTTTTTCCCTGCTCTAAAATAGAAAAGCTTTCCTTATCCCATAATGATCCATATTCACTTCTTTATGCCTAAAACACTCCCTATTTTATTAAAAATAACAAAATATTTAAAATTATCACACCTCCTTTTATTCCATATTTACAAATGACAAATGGCCTTGATGCTCCTGCATCATAGGCATGAAACTGTAGCCTAACCCTAAATATTAAATTCGGTTTGAAGGACAAAAGATGGGTGGTGTGGCAGATAATCATTGGAGGATTGGCGGCAGTGTCTGGGCGTTTATGTCCTCCACCGAATAAATGCACGACCTTTGAATGTTATTGTATGTTTTATAGTAAAGCGCATTACGGGCTATGAAGTTACTAGAGGATAAGTGTAATACATAAGGTAATAATCAAACATGTATATTTTTATATTTGATATCATAGTGTGCTTGTACTTTTAGTTTATCCTAAGTTGGAGAAGGGAGGCTATTTACTCAATTTTATGGAAAATGTTGAAATATGTATATGTGCAATATAATTTTGAAATTACACAAGGATATATTATTTTATATTAGAGTGTCATTGTACTTTTAGTTTATACCAAGTTGGAGAACGTAGTTAGAAATCTAAAGCAGGGTTGTTTGAAGTTTTTTTTAATTGTATATTTTTCTCTCGCAAGAATGAGGATCTCATACTTTCATGTTTTATGTGTGAAGAGTGTTCTCTTATTCTAGTATTGATTGATTTATTTGTTTCACCAATATAACATCTCACACATGAACAAGAAACTATGCATATATACCATATATTTTCTTACATTTTTTAATTATTATTATTATTATTATTACAAAATTAGTAAATTTCAACCTCGTGGTAGGTGAATTGCATTCCTTTTCCTTATCATTATACAACATTGCCAAAAAGCTTAATTAAATCTCTTCATATGGCCTTTTGTTTGAAGTGATAATAAAGTTACTATACATAGGTCATAATTCTTGTTATTACTTCTTATTTATAAATTAATCCTATTTGAAGTAATATTAAAGTTACTGTAAATAACTTATAATTCTTGCTATTACTTTTACTCCACTTCAAAATATTTATTATGTTCTTTAATAGTTAGAAATAGCCATTATAATTATCCATACTTCTTGTTTATAGATTAATTCATATTCATATTATTATTTTTACTTCACTTTAAAAAATCTATTATATTCTTTAATAATTAGGAACACTCTTATAATTACCCACTCATATTTCTTGTTTATAGAATAATTCAAATTAATAAAAAACGATGTATTAAACTTTATGTTTAAATATGATATCAATTGTTTTTTATCCACATTTCTTGTTTATAAATTAATTAGTCTTAATAGAGCACGATGATATAATAAATATATATATATATATATATATATATATTATATATATATATATATATATATATATATATATTATAATAATACTAAACTTTATATTTGAAACATGCTATTTGTTTATAGATTAATTCATATTAATAGAGAACTATGTTTTTATATATATATTATATTAGATATAAATTTCTACGAAGGCATACATACTCTACTCCGTGACCTCTTAGAAGGAAACACATGCTCTTAACCATTAGGCCCACTCAAGCTATATACTAAAGCATTAAAATACAATGATATTAATTGTTTTAGGATAAAAACATAGTGTCTTAACCTTATATGTTGTTAGAGACTCATACAAAGGTATTTTGTTAGAGACTCGTAGTAGCAAACATACTAGGGCATTAAAATACTATGATATTAATTGTTTTAGGGTAAAAACATGGTGTCTTAACCTTATATGTTGTTAGAGACTCATACAAAGGTATTTTGTTAGAGGCTCGTAGTATCGAACAATATATTGACTTATTCATATAGTGTAATATCCAAACTTTTCACTATTTCAACATTTGATATAATGTTGAACCTGTTCACCATTTAAATCTTTCGTGTATGTTTTGGGATATATTGTATTAGCATTGACCCACGCAAGGATAAGCCATGTGATTTCACATGGCTCACTTACCCTGTGCACTTAATCCTACCAGAGTTACACTGAATCTTCGCCAATCGTTCGTTTTTTTTTTCTCAAACCGACACCTTTTAGAATAAGTAAGTGTTATTGTTTATAAATTTTCCACAATGTCGTTTTGAAATTTCCTCTTTCTCTTATGAGTTTTTCTCAGGATTTTATATGACTCACGAGATGGTCTGTAGACATGCCAAGACACTAGCTCCAACTGTTCGAATTTGTATTGACGATGGATGCCTAAGGAACAAACCTTTTAGTGCATTCAATCTGAGTGATATCACTTTGATATTTTTATTTCCTTGTGACTAACTCTGTATTAGTTTATTCAAGGGTTTTTCCCTAATTTGCATTATCTCTGATATAGTTAATGGATGGCCTTTGGTGGCACCCCCGGTGAAAGGATTTGTTGGTTCCTCTTGAATACTAAAGGTAAGATTTAGTTCCTTTTATTGTGATTCAATTTTCAACAAAGTCCAAGTTATTTCCTTAGCTAGAGTTCCCATTTCTCAAACCCCGAGTTCTCATTCTCAGTTCTGAGACTTATGGCTATGCTATTTAAGGTAGTTGCCATAATTTATTTCTTCAATTAATGTTCAGTTTTCTTTGTCCCCAAGGAGTATTCACGCCCTTTCTTCAAAGTTTCTTATTCACGCGTGTAGGGTTCAACTTTAACGCCACTACTGGTTTGATTATCTCTAGCACGGTAACAAACGGCCATTTATTGGCCATTTATTCTCTCGATTTTTTTCATGTAAAATGATTTATTACAGTCATAACTCAACCATTTAATTTCGATTTCATTTTGGCTTTTGGTAGGATATAATTGGAGTTACATTCGAGTTCTATAGGTATATGACAAAGTTTTGGTTTAAATTTAGTGTTTAAAATATTAATCTTTGGGTTATATTAATTTTAGGGTTAAAAGTTTTGGTTTAAATTTAGTGTAAGTAATGCATCACATTGTTCCGGAACGGTTAATCCAAGCTCTGGCTGGTTGCCTCCTGGGAATTTCAAGGCTATGGGCTATGCTGGGCTATCATAGGTGGTAACGTCCTGAAATGTCCATGTTCCTCTCCCTTATATTGAGAGCCCTCACCCATCGGAATGAGTGAGTGACTTCCGTCGATGGCGGCCTTTTAGGAGAGAGTTTCGCTTTCATTTGACTTATTTTGTGCCCCTCTCAAATAAGTAACTAGCTGCCGGCCTTGATGCTTATTGGGTGGTGGGCTTAATCTCTTGGTTATATTAATTTTAGTGTTTATGTATTTAAGGTGTAATATTCATTTTAGGGTTTAATATTATTTTTTTAGGTTTATAATATTATTTTTTTTGGGTTTAAAATGATTCTTTTGGATTTATAATATTAATTCTTTAGTTTTATAAATTTCTAAAATTTATAGTATTAATATTTTGGGTTTATAATATTAATCTTAAGATTTATAATATCAATTTTAGGGTTTCTATTTCTAGTGTTTAATATTAATCCTAAGCTCTAAAATTATTCCCCTTGGTTTATAATATTAATAATTAATTTGACCTATTAATTCCTTGGGTTTATAACGTTAATGTCTTCATTCTTGAGTTTATTAATCCATTAGGCTTTTAATATTAATCTATTGGATTTTTAATATGTTTGGTTATAAATATTTTTAATAATTTATAATTATTAATAATTAATAATATAATTGTAGGATTATTAATTTTTAATATTAATATTTATATTATTTTGAATTATTAATTATAAATATTTCTATTTCTATTATATTATATTTAGGTGATTATATTAATAGCAGGCTTTATAATATTAATCTTGGGTTCAACACTAGGGTTTATTTTGGGTCTATAATATTAATTCCTTGGGTTTATTTCCTCTAGGGTTTATAATATTGTTCCTTTGAGTTTATAATATTTGTGTTTTTAATATTCAATTTATAATATCACATTTAGGTAAGTGTTTGAAATGTTGGATTTTTAATATTTGGGTTTATAGTATTGGATTTTATAATTTTAGGGTTTATAATATCAATATGAATATTAATCCCTTAGGTTTATTAATCTATTGGGTTTACTAATCTTGAAGGTTTATAATATTTATCTTTTGGTTTTATAATATTAACCCCTTGGGTCTATTATTCTCAAGAGTTTATAATATTAATCCTTTGGGTTTATTTTTATTAATCTTAAGGTTTAATATTTTCCTAAAGCTTATAATCCTAGGGTTTATTTATTAATCCATTGGATTCTAAATACTAATATCTTAGGTTTTAGACTTTAAGCTTCTATGGTGGTTTTTTGAAGTAGCATGATCTCAATTTTCCAAAGTATTATGTTTCTTATGTCCATATTTCGAACCCCAAAGGGGGTCCATCCTCACCAAGACCAAATTTGATAGAATATGAATGACAATCATTTTTGAGAGAAGAATCTTCCGACGAGTATAAATACAAAACATAGAATTTTTTTTATATATAAGCCGATCTATGAATTTTTTAATTTAATTGATTATTATTAATTTTTATTATTATTTCATTATTAATTACTTGGTTTATAAATTATTAATTTAAATTATTCTAATTATGTTGATTAATGTTAATTTAAATAATCCTTATAAGAATTAATTAATGAGATAAGTGTATTAATTTATTGATCACATAATAAAGTGTTATCCCTAATATCATATCATATAATTTACTTATAATTAGAATAAATACAACATTAAATTAATTAATTATTTAATATAATAAAATATGATTAATTTAACTAAATTAATCACAATATAAAATTAATTCATAAATTAATAAAAATACATATTAATAACAAATAATTAATAATAGTTAATTAAAAAATAAATAATTAATAACAAATTAATTTTTTTTATTGATATTGATCCTAGCTTTTTAATATTGATTTAATATTATGCTAGGTTATAAATCATTTGTGGTACAATCAAAATCTAGGTTTAATATTTCCTGGGTCTAAATATTATCCCTTGAGTTAATAATAGTATGGACACTTTGTTAATTAACTCTATTAATATAGTTATAACTATATTATTTAATATGGTGAATATGATAATATTATTAATTATGGATGTATAATATAAGTAATATAAAAGATATGAAGTTATATTAATATGTTAATAAATGTATATTAATTATTAAGATAATGGTGAGAAATAAATAAGTATTATTAGTAATAATCATATACTATTACTATATTATCTTAATTTTGCTATTGTTAGATGTATAAATACAAATAGTCATTATCTAATAATCACATTAATACTATACATTTAATAATTATTAATGTGATTGATAAATGCTTATTTGCTTATATTAACCAAATTTACTAATGTGATTGTATACTTGTTTCATATATATGATGGAAAAAACTTTTGAGAAAAAATTTTCTTCAAAATTTCTTATTCATGAGCCTATGGTTCAACTTTAAAGCCACTGCTTGGCATGTAAAATAATTTATTACAGTCATAACCCAACCATTTAATTCCAATTTCATTTTGGGCTTTTGGTAGGATGAAATTGGAGTTACATTCGACTTCTACAGGTATATCACAATGTTCCGTTTCTTTTCTCTTGTTTTGTAGTATACCCATCTATAGTCTCATGCTGAAACACTGGACGCACAGTTTTACTCATTCTATGGTTACATGCAAGGTTTCCACTATTTTTATTATGCCGTTTCCTTACATCTTTAAACAAAATTAGATTGAATAGTTTTCTTTGTCTTCATCCACATCAGCTGCTTTGTTGTACTGTACATGAACGTATAATTGTCTCTCTTCAACTATGAATGATATAGAAACTTCATTAGCTATACTTTTTTTAATTAGAGACTTATTTTATGCTCTTATATTTTCTGGCATATGTGCCATTTGATGTATAAGTGTTATGTTTTAAACAAAGGGGTTTCACGGTTTACAAGATCTAGATTTATACCGTTCTTTCTAATAGTCAATTTGGTGTTGTCTGGAAAAACATTCATTTACTCTGTGATTGGAAATAAGCTATAATTTATGTTCATTTTCATTTCTTCAAGGACTCCTCAAGCCAAACCGTGTCTTGATATATATAATATATGGTTTCATGAAATTCTTGTTTTTTCCTCCCATTCTAGTCTGTAAAATAAAACTCATCTATATTCCATTAGGGTTGTTATAACAAAAGATTTTTACCCTACCTTATATTGTGTTTATAACCTAATTCAATTTATTGAATACTAATACTATAACAATTTCCTATATATTTTCCATAATACTGAATAATGTATACAATATTAGTTCAATTAAGTTTATAATCAAGGATACTTATGTTTTCTTCCGTGAGTCAAAATATTCCCCTATTGAAATTTCATGGGTATGGACTTTACAAGTTCAATTAAGTTTATAATCGAGGATACTTATGTTTTCTTCCGTGAGTCAAAATATTCCCGTATTGAAATTTCATGGGTATGGACTTTACAGTTTATCTGTAGTTATCAATAATTCTTTGAGTTAGTTATTCTAATTTTTATTTGTATACATGTGTGAGGGTATTTTTTATAGTTTATTTTTCTAGCTATATATATAAGGTCTGTAATTCATAAATAAAAATTTTGGTAAACTTACAAACAAAATATATAATTTATTTAATTGCAGGATACTATATTTATTCTATATTTTTTTAACCAAAGGTTATGTTTATAATTCATAAATAGAATTTTTGCTAAACTCACCAACAAAATATATAAGTTATTTAAATTGCAGTGATATTATAAAACTAATGCTAAACTCGCAAATAAAATATATAAGTTATTTAAATTGCAAGGATACTACAAGTATTCCATATTTCTTTAACCAAAATTTTATTCACAGATTCCAGCTGTTTTGTGTTTTTCCTTAATAATTATATTTTCTAAACATCCTCCTTAGCTTACTAGAAAAAAACTTTGATGATATTCAACCTGATCTATATTTGATATATACCTACTTATACAATAATATATAATATATATATATTTATATATATAGTTTTTCTTTGCAACTGCCACACACGCATACATCTTGTGGTGATGGTGATGGTTTGTGGGTTGGGGTCCATACTGCTTGCATGTAACTCTAGTTAGCTGGCGGATTAGATGAAAAGGATAAAATCTTGGTTGATCAATGATGATTTGAAGTAAAGGTAACTATCCTACCATTCCCTACGGTCACAAACTCATTGTGATGTTGCTCTAGTTGCGAATTGAGCTCTACAACCTCATATAACCCCACTGTAACCAAGGGGGTCTTACCTTACTCCTGAAGGGACTACCATCATATTTTTGATGGTTTGTCTTGGATATACCATCTAGAACTTAATACAATCATAGGCATGGTTACCACATGCACCTGGTTCAACTTCTTGGTAATTTTCTCATATATTCTTCTTCCCTTTTGAATATGATTTTGCATTGAATTTTTCTTGATGTCATCCTCAATATTTACATTGTAACACTTAGTTATTTCATAGGTATCCTTGCTCCTCTCTCGGGTTTTCTTAGTCAAGACATGAAGTTTTTTTATGAGGAATCATTATAGAAAAATTCTCTAAGGAATTAGTATGAACAATTCTCTTCAATCCTTAGAGAGCCCTAATTGCTCCTCCAAATCTCCCCAAAGGTATATTGTAAAGGTTGTGTAACAATTATCCTTAAAGAGCCCCTTTGAAGATGTGACTTTCTGTTAGCACCTTTACCAATTTAATATTAGTGATTTGTCATTGCTCAACCACAAATTCAATCAATTAAGCACATTCAATGTGTCATTGCATAGTAGAGATAGTGGTTCCTTCTTTCATACGATCATTGTAAAATAAAAAATATAAATTAAACTGATGCAAATTACCCACTCATTCTAGTTACAATTGCAGTGAACATATTTCCAATGAATTTGATGGTAGATGTCTATTTCTTTGCCATTTTCATGGCATTGAAAGGTAAAAGTAATGTACAAAATTAATGTCCATTTTTGTCATTAGTATTATTTTAATTAATAAAAAAATATATTAAAAAAAATCAATTTATATGATTTATTATTTAAATTATATTTTAATATGTAAATAAATTTAAAGTTCAAAAATCCAAATACAAACACTTAGAATGAGACAAAGTTAGTGAACTGAGACTTCTTCTCTATACAACCAATTCTAAGAAGTAGCAGATCCTTAAAAGCTTATGATAGGAAAAAATTGACAAAATATTTTTGATGGGACAAAAGTCAAATGATACTATTTCGATATTCTAAACTATCTACTTTTCACGGCATTACATGCTTTCCTTTTACTTCTCAAGGAGTTTTGCAACATAGACTTCCTTTTATTAAATCACACACATCTTTCAACTTATCTTCTTGGCTTGAAAGTGTAACTAATGACATTGACAGAAACAAAACAAAAAAACAAAATAAGAAAACAAAGAAAGACTCAGTCTCATAGACATCTTTCAATCAACCATAAAAGTACATTGTTGTCGCTGATAGTTATAAAGAAATGTATAAGAAAAACATAGTAACAATGAACAATCCACTTAGTTTTCAAAAATAAATGAAGTAACAATTATTCAACTCCACCTATTAAACTTTGAGCAACCAACATAGGAAAACAGAGGATATTTTTTTATATCTTTTTATGATATAAAGAATAAGATATTATTTTGGTTAAAAATAAGATAAATACACTATATTGAAAGAACTATTTATCTCCAACTTCCATTCCACTAAATCCATTTTTGGTACAACATATATGGATTCTTCCTTGCATGATGTCATTGTGGCCATATCTATTTTGACAGTCACCATCCAACAATCCAAGAGCCAAATGTTCCAGTGAGCCACCAGTAAAAAGCCTCCACACACGGGCTAAATTAGTATTCCTATGTTAAATCGCAAGAAAAAAAATATATCAACATAGACTGCCTTAACCTGATATTAATAAAATGTCGGACTGGCTTAACCTATTATTATTATAAATATAATCACATGCTCATACTCAGGACTTGATCTATTCGCCATTACCCATAACGACGATTACATAGATAGGTGAATTCGCCAAAGCTCTCAATGCATATGTGTTTGCTTCGAAAATGTTCTTCTTCATCGAAGTTACCACCTGGTTTGCATGGGTACCAATGGCACCCCACCGCTCAAACCCTAGCCATAAACTATTACCCTACTGAAATCAAATCCCCTCCCAAAAACCTAAAAATATTGGAAAGAAGAATAAAATAAGCTAGGAAGAGAAATCGATGTTATGGATTCTTTTCGTGGTTTTATTCTAATCTGCGCACTTGTTAATCCATGCTATTGAAATCGACAGTCGCGTGGAAGTGGAAATGAACTAAAACTGATTAGAACGAAAACAATTGTACTAGAATCATAACACGTTACAAATAAAATTAAAAAATATTATTACAGTGTAATGTGAAAAAAGACAATCCTCAGTGAAATAATAATGGTGGCTTTTTATACGAAGAAGAATATTCTAATAAGAATTAATCTTGTGCATTCATTTATAAAAAAATAAAATTCACTGGGACCACTTTCAAAGGTTGTAATAGGTAAGTTTATTCACATAAAGATTTATCTAACATTGTATTGTGATAAATATTGTTTTAATGGGACAATCTATCTAACTATCATTGTGACAATGTAATATTGCATTGCAATTGACTTAACTTTATATTGTGACGTTTTAAAATTGGAGTTTAATATTGTGATTTCTAATAGTTTATAATATTAGGGCTTGATATTGGGTTTATAGTTTATAATATTGAGGCCCATAGGGCATAGAATAGACGGTGATGGGGTGAAGTTAAGTCACTCTATGATGTGAAGGTCACTAATTCGAAACTCCATGGGAAAATATCTAACCATCTTAACAACCGGTGTGGCCTAGGCCAAGTGAGATCCCTAGGTGATTTTAACAAATTAGATGCCCTTGGCTGCAATAGGTCAAGCCTAAAGTAATCTCTCAAGAACTCAAATAACTTGAAAAACAAATAAAATAATTTATAATAGTGAGATTTTATATTAGGGTTTATAATATTAATCTTAGGGTTTGTTATATTGGGTTTTATAATGCTAGGGTTTTATCTTAGGATTTAATACTCTGATGTTGGAATGTTACAAAAAAGTATGCAATGTTGTATTGAGACAAACACTGTGTCAATAAGACAATCAATCTCACAAACATTATTTATAATCCTATTACTCTATTTTAAATCGATATAATTTTTTTTAGATTATATACAACCACATTACACAATTATAGGATTATAATTTTAAGTACCACATTAATAATATTTTAGATTTTGGATGTTAGGTGCCAAATTTATAACATTTTGAGTTTATAGGATTATAATGTTAGGCACCATATTTATAATATTTTAGATTTATTTTAGCAGGGGATCAATACTTTTATGGTTAAACTTAATCTTAGGTACTCCATTATATCCTTAAACACTAATCTTAAGTTACCATATTACATTTAAGTATATTAGGGTTTAAGGGTGTACATTTTTATGCCACACATTATAGCCTTTTTAAACTCTATATTAACTTATTTTAAAATTTATTTTAACAATCTAAAATTGTTAATGATTACCAAATATGGTATATCATAAAAATAAAGTTTGTGTAATGGAAAAACATAATAAATTCCATTAATAATTAAATTCCGCAATACTTCAAACGTTGGCTTTGTCAAGCTAGGCTCATATAGGTCAAATTATTTCCCTAGGAAAAATATAGAGCAATACCTATAGCAATTTCAAGCATGTGGGTAGAAAATGCAATAATGATTGAAATGTTAGTCCCTAAAGCTCCATTATGGTGTCTTCACTTGTGAACCTATGACATGGCACATGAAATCATGGGATGTTAAAGAATACACCTAATTTCACTAGATATAAATAAATAATTTCTAATATATTTATTTTGGATACCCCTCTCAGTAAATATTTCAAATGAAAAAACCCACATTTTTATTAGATACACCTTGTACACCCCCCAATACTTGTAAACCTTCTCATACCTCACATTCACCCCCTTCTTTCATCGTCCCCCACATAAATATTTACAATATATGGAATTTAATTTTTACAATTTTAAAACTCTTTATGAGAACCATTTTATAAAATTTAATTTGTTGATCATCATGGATACTGATTGCATAGTAGGAATAGGTTACCTTCATTCATGATAACCTTTCATTTGAGCCACCACAATTTACATTGACATTATATCTGAGTCACCCCTTCAACATTTTATAGTACAAGTGATTAAGGTGAATAAAAGTGAATGTGTGGGTGATGTATTGATGGAGCCGCCATGAACTTAATTTTATAAGATGATTAGGAGAACTCCAAAATCCATTTTTGAAGATTACAACCACTTTTGAAGAGAGAAAACACCATTAGGTATATTAGTGTAACCATTGCTATAACAAACCCCTGTAATAATAAATAACCACACTATTTTTCAATACATTGTTTAATAGAGAATTACCATGTTATAACTATTAGATATTAACACAAGCACGAAACATGTCTAATGACACAAATTGATACTTATAAAGTTATATTTCTTGATATTATGTGACAATGAAAAAGTATGTATATTAAAGGTAAGGAAAACATATATAATGGAAATATACCAACTTTAATATAAGGGTGCTAGCACAAAGATAATGGTCTCAAAAGTAGAAATGGGGTCATCATGAATAAATGCTTACAAGAACGCATGTATTCCTAGGTGTCCAGGCTTGACAAGCCTAGAACTGCCAACCAAGAGGCCATCTAGGCTGCTACATCAATATGGATAAAAAAAGCATGCACATTCCTACAAATGCACACACATTACTAAGAATGCACACACATTACTAGGCATATAGAATTGACAAAACACAAAGTGCCGATCAAGTCACCAACTATGTTGTTAGGTTAACATGGATCAAGAGTGTGTGCACATTCCCATGAATGTTGGCATGCTCTTAGGAATGTTAACAAATTCCTAATGCGATGGGTTTTTATGCACCCGTGTGACACATTTTCAAGGGATATTGGGAAAATTTGTTTATGTTTAATATACATCTATGCACAAAATCAATGACATACATCTTCTTTGTATTAAAAGTATGTATTATAATGGCTTTTTTTTTAATTTATAGTTGAGATAAAAAAACCTAACCAATACCTTAAATACAATCACCATATTGAATTGTAGGAAAGTTGGTTACCATAGAATCTAGTGAGAACCTAAACCTACCATCACCAAACCACAAATTAGAATAACCAAATCCCAACCATGAACAAATAAATCTCAATCATGAAATTTGAAGGAATTGATACATGATATCTAAAACACCAATGATTCCTCATGATTGCTTCTCGCAAGTTCATCGAATTCAATCCTACCATCCATTTCCATTTACTAAGGCCAATTGAATAATATTTTTGATTATAGGGGTAGGATGTATGAACATTATATAATCAATCTCAATAAATACATTTAGATTACTTAACAAAATTTTTTGTCATTATTCATTGACTCAAGGAACAACCAACATTTACTAGTTAATAAAAACACATTTGTATGGACTCGTGCACCTACCAACCATTTCAAGACCATTGTTTGGATAGGTGGTTCATGATATTTGATAAACCTCCCTATAATAATAGGTTGGTACCACTATATTTCTTAAGGAAGTTATGCTAGTGTTTAGGATAAGACTCTATGTTAACTACTTTGACATGGGATAATTCCACGGGATGGGTCGTGGGTTTGCAGAAAGTAGATAAAATGCTACTTGAAACTTAGCACTAGGTCCTCATCCACCTGGATGAAGGTCTAATCCCCTACACAAAATCATCTAGTAATGGATAACGTTATTAAAACCTAGATGATAGTAACCACATTGACCCACACCCTAGTGCATCATGGCACTTTAGTAGCATCGTTGTGCTAAGAGCCACTGATAGCTGATGTGGCAGGAGGGGTTGGACCATTAGAATCTGCAACATGATTTGCCTAGGGAGGCCACATGCAGGCCCATGTGAGTCTCATAGGTGTAAAATTTATGGAAAAGCTTTCTATGAGATGATGAATTCTAATTGGCAGTAGGGTTTTATGGAAGAGGTTATTATGTTGATCATCTTTATATAATATATATAATATTATATAGATATATTATATATATAATTATATATATATATATAATAATATAATTATATATATATATATATATATATATATATATATATGTACGTATGTATGTATGTATGTATGTATGTATGTATGTATGTATGTATAATTTATTGTGTGTTTATTTATAGATCTAATTATATGTTGTTTGTAGTTGCTATGCCTCGATGACACTCCCTCGACCTTGACATATGAATCAATGCTAGTTTCTTCCATTGACCGCCCAAATGATGTTGCTTATTCATTTGTAGTACCACATACTGAGGTATGGTGAATTAAAATTATTCCGCATAGTTTTTTTAGATGTTTTTAGTCCATATTATATATTCTTTTATTTTTGGTATAGTTGGAGTGTTCATTTAATGTTTTACCATATTGAAATGACACTAGGCTAGGAGTCATGCCCCCTTGGGATGAACATATTATCCCCTTCCCAGATATCATATGTCAACTTTAATTCTGTTTAAATGTTTATTTAATTATGTTATTTTGTTTAACTAATTAAAATATTATAAATGTGTATGCAAGTTGTATCTTTTTCCCATTTTTCACGATGTCACCTACATATTGTTCACCACCATCCACCATTCCTCTATTTGTTGTCCATCAATATTGTCAAGTTTCCCCAATTTTTGGTATATAGCTTACCTCCACTAGGGAACTTCCATCATTTCTATAAAGAATGGGTGTTGATTATCACCCACCTCCAACACATTTTCCATCCCATCCACCCATAGAGATTTCATCCATAAACCATCCATCTCCCCCCTCTGCTTTGGCACTACCATTGTTCCATACCTAGTGGTTTGTCAAAATAGCCTCCATGCAGTCCCCAAACCATCATTCTATGATGAAATTTAAGTGGATGCAATAATATATGTTTCCTCTAAGCAGGTTGTCCAACCAATTAATCTACCTAATAATGAATCTCCATAATTTCATGAGACATTCACGATGATGTCATTCATTGATGGATTTTTTTAATCATGAATTGAATTGATTGTAATATTTTTTTGTTTAAATTCCATGTGTTGACTCTTGTAACTATTGTAGGGTGGGACAACCAATAAGTTGGGGTCATGGAGGAGGGAAACACCTTGTGTCTGATTACATTATTTAGTTATAAAGTATTTATTTGTATGTGTGATAATTTGTTGCAGAAGAAAATATTAGGATATTTTTTTTCTTTGTGTGGTCACTCGAGAGATGAAAGCATGCCCCAAAAGGGAAAAAGTTGATCCCCTTCTTCTATTAATAGGATACATATTGACTTCAAGAATGAAAATGATTTTGCTGAGGGTGGAAGTGGTCAATGAGTGATCAATGAGACCCATTTTTTATATACATCATCATTTGCCATACTTTCATGTTTTGGCATGAGATGTCATTTGTATATGAGAGCCATTTTTGTATAAGTCACCATATTCCATAATTCCATGATTAGGCATGAGGTGTTTTTTTATATATTTGGCAAGCTATGCCATCATGTTTTTTTTTTTGGTAAAAACTATGCTAATATATTATGTGCAAAAGACAAAATTTACATCATGATAAAACAAAGAGAACCAGGCTCTGGGAATATCATCCTGGAGCTGTTGAGGCTAATAAAGAAACTAGCCCATGCAGGGGCACCAAACAGAGAAGTGAAACCATCCAAAAAGCTAGCCCATGTAGGGGCGCCAACCAGAAATCTAGATTATCCCATGCAGGGGAGACTAACGCTAACCAACCCATTAATGAAGTTTCAGAGACATTAACACAAAGCATTGATGCCAAAACTAAGCCAAAACAGACAACAAAAGAGACCAGAAGACCAGACATAAGACCCATATGAACCTTGAGCTCGGGCATCACTATTCGTCCATTTGCACCTCCTCTACCTGGCACCAACCGTAAGATTCCCTTTCAACAGCAATGGGAAAAGTGTCTTCTGCTTCACGGGTCCTCTCCCTCTGATCGAGCTTCCTTTTCGATGCACTTTCCAGGTCTGGGTCAGGATCTTTAACCTCCTTCTCTGGATTAGTTTCAGGAACCTTTGCTTCTTGCATCTTGCTATCAGTCTTCCTCTGCCCATGATCATCCAGGGAGTCATCGTCTTCCTGGGAATTTTCAATGAACAAGACCGAAACATGCACACTAATCTGTGGGTTATTCATGGAACTGCTAAAATTGAAGATAGCAAAGCCGAAGGCAGGCAAGGCAACCGAGCTCGATGCACGTGCATCCATGAATTGACTGGAGTGAAGGGGATTAGCTCCAATGGAGTGTAAATTATTGCAATGACAGCAATGGACAACATTATCCGCCTCGTGACTGTGAGAAGTTCCTCCTCTGGACGTGCCTCGATGGCTAAGTAGATGCCGTCGAGGTCTCACCATTCTCACAGGGGTCAAGGGGAGGAAATTCAAACAGACCACGGAGTAATCCAAACAACCAGCTGCTGGAACCGATTGCGGAATGAGCCAAATAGACAGAGAGGATATCCCGGCGGAGACAGAAAGGCAGGGCAACCAAAACTGCAAAGACCTGCTTGAAGGAAGAGCCACCAACATTCCTTGACCATGTGTTGCAACATTGTTTATAGCCTCACCTACTTTACCTTGGAGCTCACCCGCCATAACTGCAACCTCTGCTTGAGCCAAATTGCCGTGCTGGGCATTTACTATTCTCTGCAGCATCACCTTATACCAGCTGCTTGCATTACCTTTGCCTTCGACGTCTGCCACGTGATGGATTTTGGCCCGCATGTGGCCTGCCTTCTACTCCCGTCCCACCCTATCTAACTTGAAAGTAACATCAAATTATATAAATTTAAACAAACCTTACTCTCCTTTTTAATAAAACTATGCATATCATAAAATAATTAATAAATTTAAACAAACCCTACTTTCCTTCCTAATAAAACTATTCCTATCATAAAATAGTTAATTTCTTTGCTCTGTGATTATTAAGTGGATTCCATGTCAATTATTTTTCTTTTTACACGATCATAAATGTTTTTAGATTTCTTATTACTTTTTAGTAGTACCAAAACTAAATGACAATGAATGTGATGAGAAAGGTTGATTATATATATATTATCCATTATATAATATTAATTATATATATATTTATCTGACATTTTTTATATTTTTATAATAAAATATATATAATATTAAATTATAATATAATATCTTTTGTATTTCTCCATTTTTCCCTTTACATATAATTATTTACAAATAATTCAATGTAATAAAATTTAACAATCTTATTTAAAAAAGAAAATACTAAAATAAATACATTGGTTGAACTTCATCCTTATCCCTTGACTATTACCATCTAACAATGGAAAAAAATCTCTCTAACAAATGATGATACCAACCATTAAATCCCTCTTTAGTGCAACATGAAAGATAAATCCTTTACAGAAACTTCGCTTCCATTATCAATCAACTTCTTATATGTGCCATAAAATAAAAATTTAGTTAATTTTATTTACAATTTATAAAAATAATTAACTAAATAGTATATTTAAAATTAGGATGGGATAGTAAAATTTAATTAAGAAAATATCATTTTAAAATTTTAAGATTTAAATAATGGAAAATGAGCAATTAATTATTTTATGTTTTAGGTTTTATGTAGGAATCTAATATATAATTTTTAATGAAAATAATAATTTTTTATTGATAAATTTTGCGAATTAAATTGCTAAATAAAAATAGATTTTTTAAGCAATAAATTAAAATAATTTATACATTTTATATCTAACCTAACAATAACCTTAAAATTAAATCATTATTATTATTTTATTATTATATAATCCTTCAATTAATATATACATATAACATAAGATGAAAAATAACATCAACCATATAAATTTAAACAAACCTTACTTTCCTTTTTAATAAATCTATGCATATCATAAAATACTTAATATCTTTACTTTCTGGGATTGTTAAGTTGATTCCATGTCGATTATTTTTCTTTTTACAAAATCATAAATGTTTGTAGATTTTTTTTATAACTTTTTACTACTACCACAACTAAATGACAATGAACTAAATGACAATTCTAGTATTGATTGATCTCTTTGTCTCACCAATATAACATCTCCCACATGAACAACAAACCATGCATATATAACACACCTCTTCTTATATACCAATTTTTTTCATTGTGATGAAATTAGTAAAGTTCAACATCCTAGTACATATCTCAATAGTTTAAGTGAATTAGCATGGTCACTAAGACTATAATTGCATTCCATTTCCTTATCATTATACAACATTACTAAAAGCTTAACTAAAGTTGTTCATAAGGTTATATATATCTTAGTACAAAACTTATATTTAAACCATGCTATGGTATTAATTGGTACATATATCAATATATCTAAGTACTAAACTTATATTTGAACCATACCTTATATCTCATTACTAAACTTATATTCTAAACATACCTCATATATAAGTAATAAACTTATATTTAACCATACTATGGTATTAATTGTTTTAGGGTAAAAACATGTTGTACATTAATACCTCATATCTAAGTACAAAACTTATATTTAACCATACTATGGTATTAATTGTTTTAGGGGAAAAACATGTTAGACATTAATCTTTGTATTAAAGTATGTTGCTAGAGACTCATAGTATGCCAACCATATACTGACTTATTCATATACTGTAATATCCAACATTTTCACTATTTCAACTACATTTATTATAATGTTGAACATGTTCACCATTTAAATCTTTGGTATGTGTTTTGGTATTAACTATATGGTATATATTGTATTAGCACGCACCCATACTATACACATGGAAACATTGGCATAAGCCACTCAAGGATAACCATGTGACTTTACGTGAATCACTTACTATATGCACTTTTGATAGTCGTGATTTCACCTTCATATCTAACAGTGGAAAGTCATTTGTGTTTTCCAAAGAATGAAAACCCTACCCACGACTCATTTGTTCATTCAAAGTTTTGCTTGATCGCTTAGAGTGCTGCTTTTTCCCTGAAACATAGTTGAGGAGTTTTGTCAACTTTCTTCAACTTAATCATACAAGTGTTACGCTAAATCTTCGCCATGAATTGGTTTTCTGTGCTCAAATCAACACCTTTAACAATCAGTAAGTGTTATTGTTTATAAATTTTCCACAATGTCATTTTGAAATTCCCTATTTCTCTTATGAGTTTCGCTCAGAAATTTGTATGCATTCACAAGATGATCTGTAGACATGCCAAGGCACTGGCTCCAACTGATCAAATTTGTATTGACGATGGATGCCTCGGGAACAAACCTTTAAGTGCATTCAATCTAAGTGATATCAGTTTGATATTTTTATTTCCGTGTGATTAACTTTATATTAGTTTATTTAAGGGTTTTCCCCTAATTTGCATTGTCTCTGATATAGTTAATGTCGAGCCTCTGGTCACGGCACCAGTGAAAGGATTTGGCGGTTCCTCTTGAATATTAAAGGTAAGAATCAGTTCTTTTTATTGTGATTCGATTTGTAACAAAGTCTAGGTTATTTATTTAGCTAGATTTCCCATTTCTGAAACCTCAAATTCTCATTACTGAGACTTATGGCTATGCTATTTAAGGTCGTTGACATAATTTATTTCTTTGATTAATGTTGAAGTTTCTTTGTGCTACGAAGGAATATTCTTGCCCTTTCTTCAAAGTTTCTTATTGGCATGCGTAGGGTTCAACTTTAATACTACTACTGTTTTGATTATCTCTAGCACTGTAACATATGGCTATTTATTCTCTCGAACTTTCTCATGTAAAATAATTTATTACAGTCATAAACCAACAATTTAATTTCGATTTCATTTTGGGATTTTGATAGGATGAAGTTGGAGTTTGGAGTTACAGTCGACTTCTACAGGTATATCACAAAGTTTCCTTTCTTTTCTATTGCTTTTCTACTATACCCATCTATAGTCTCATGCTGAAATACTGGACTTACATTTTTATTCATTCATTCTATGGTTACAGGTAATGTTTCTACTAGTTACATTATGCTACTTCCTTATATCTTTGAATGAAATTACTCAAAAATTGGAGATGGAATGGTTTTCTCTGTATGAATCCAGATCAAAGTCCACATTTTTATTCATTCATTCTATGGTTACAGGTAATGTTTCTACTAGTTACATTATGCTACTTCCTTATATCTTTGAATGAAATTACTCAAAAATTGGAGATGGAATGGTTTTCTCTATATGAATCCAGATCAACTGCTTTGTCGTCACTCTACATGAACATCTAACGGTATATCTTCAACTATGAATGATATAACAACTTCATTACCTTTTTAATTGGACACTTATTTTATGCTCTTAGATTTTTTTGGCATATGTGCCATTTGTTGTATAAAAGTTATATTTTAAACAAAGCGTTTTCATGGCTTACGAGATCTAGATTTATTTTATTCTTTCTAATAATCAATTTTGTATTTCCTTTAAGAACATTCATTTACTCTTTCGATTGGAAATATAATATAATTTATATTCATTTTCATTTCTTTAAGGACTTGTTAAGCCAAACCATGTCTTCATATATATAATATATAGTTTCATTAAATTCTTGTTTTCTTCTCGTCTATAAAATAAAACTCATTTATATTCCATTAGGGTTATTATAACAAAGGGTTTTTACCAAATTGTATATTGTGTTTATAACCTAATTCAATTTCTTGAATACTATGACTCTTTCTTGTATCTTTGTTAATAATACTAAACAATGTATACAATATTTTATAATTGAGGATACTTATGTTTTCTTCCCTAATTTAGAATATTCTTATATTGAACCTTCATTGTCTTATTATTCTTTATACCAGATTGGACTTTACATTTTATTTGTAGTTATTAAGACTTCCTGAAGTTAATTATTCTAATTTTTATTTATAGATATGAAGGTATTTCTTCCGTTTGATATATATTAATATATATATAGATAATATAATTCATAAATATAATCTTGCTAAATTCACAAAAAAAATAATATATAAATAATTTAAATTGCATGGATACTACAAATATTCATGGAATACTTAACCAAAATTTTATCCACTAATTCCAGGTGGTTTTGTTTCTTAATGATTATTTGTTTTAAACATCCTCTTTAGCTTACTAGAAAAATCTAATGATATTCCCCTCATCTATATTTGACATGTACCTACACAAAATTTTGTTCATAACATAGTTTAAAGTTCTTTTATGGTATCCAGATAAGATCTCTATCACTTAATACATAAGAGCAATTTATCCCCTACATATGTTATTGGAGAAGTACTTAATTCTTATCATTCAATCTACTGCATGATATCTGGCTTATAATATTATTGAGGGTATGTCACATGATTCTTTAACTTATTAGCCTCATCTATAATAAAGAGTACACACAAAGTATACACAGTTTATAAAAATACTCTATTTATGCATGCATAGATGGTCCCATATATAATCTACTCTTTGATTCAACATTTAGTATAACTCATCCCCATACGGACATTAAGCTATCATATAAACTAGCATGTAATAAACAGAATAACACACATCTAATGGTGATTAGTTGTTTGGGGAATATTTGGGAACAAATCATGTTCTTTCCAACCATGAATTGTTATAACAACTGCCCCCATGCTCAAGCCTTCTTGCCTTCAATAATGAAAAACCTTATTGTGTTCTTGTGTGGTTTTCTTATAGATCTTCCCAAAAAATTATTTACTTAGGAACATCATGCTTTAAGGGTGTGCATCCTTAGTTATCTAGGTCTTTTTTTTTTAATTTAAGATAAATCCTTCTTTTCCTTTAAAACACACCTTTCTCTCTAGTTTTTCTTTAGTTTTATTTTCACCCAACTTATCATTTCTCTCAAGCTAAGTGTTTATAATAATGGTTCTCTCCCATTATGCTAATTCATTTAACAACTTTCTCGTGGGGATTTTTAGGAGAATTTTTTGGAAGTTCCACCATGTGGAGTTAACCACTAACACATTTTTGGAAAAAAATATCTAATACTCAAGTGATCTTTATTGAATATTCCAGGACAACCCATTTATTAATTTAATAAAATCAAAATTAATTACATAATTAAATAGTTCAATCATGGCTTCCGTAAAAATTAAGTTCAACGATAATTCAATAATATATAAATATCCATGTCTTAAAAATTAAAACATAGGGGTGTCCCAATAAACTCCTTTCAGTTGATGGATGTCATTTATATTTTGAGGATATGAATATAATATAGAACTTTTTGTTTTGTGTGGTTCACCATCCATGACCAAATGTCATTTATATTTTGAGGATATGAATATAATATAGAACTTTTTGTTTTGTGTGGTTCACCATCCATGACCACTGCATCCATGGAATATTTGTACTAGGTAAATCTAATTGAAAGGAAGATCTACCCAAAAAATTTGTACTAGGTAAATCTAATTGAAAGGAAGATCTACCCAAAAGGATCACTTCCTGCAAGCTCAACCATGGATCGTGGCCCAAGAGCCTTAAGAGAATTGAACCTGTGATCTATCAATAACAAAGGTGCTTTAATGATGGGAACTTGACCAATTACACTAACCCTTAAAGATATCTATTTGTTATGGACATTAAAATGTAAAAAAAAATATAATTTACCGATAGAATTGAATATATAATATATAGATAAAATGATAATATTATAATGATGTTTCTTTATAAAAGAAAATATAAATTTTTTGATATTCCCTTAGAATCTAAAAAATAAAGCTAAAGTTGAGTCAAAGAGGAGATTAGTGTGTAATCCAGCTAGAAAAAATAAATCATATAGTAGTGGAACCTGAAGTGGAAAAGTGATCCTTATGAAAATAAACACTAAATATGAATGGAATTCTAAGTCTGTGAGTGGACAAAAGAAACCAAAATTCTATTTTGAATGAGGCATTTGATTAGATGCTTTGATACTAAAAGATAAGTTGTAGAAAGCACATGTTGAAAATGAGAAGGCCAAAAAGGTGTGTTCCATATCGTTAGCTCCAAAAACAAATTGATATCTTTATTCCCAAGCAAACGAATTTATATAATTTTTACAAAGATTCTTATTTGACATATTCAACTTTACTTACTAGTAATAATTTATCATAGTCAACTACTAGCAATTATAATAAAAAATCCATGGTGCTCAAGGTTCTTTGTATATTTATGAACCTAATTATAATATTTAATTATTAATGATTTTCAAATGTGGGATATCTTAATAATAGAGTTTTTGTTATGGAAAAACATAATAAATTTCATGGATTATAAAATCCCTGGGTACTTCAAATGTTGGCTTTGTCAAGCTAGGCCCATATTGGTTAAATTTCTCCATCCAAAAAATGTATAGAGACATATCAAGAGAGATTCCAAGCACATGAGCTAATATTTGACAAGGTAATCTAGTAAGCTTCATTGTAGGGTCTTTTCTTGTGAACCTATGACATGACACATGCTTTTATGAGATGTTAAAGGATACCCCTAATTTCAATAGATATAAATAAGTACTTCCCAAAATATTTTTGTTGGTTCCCCTTCAATACATATTCAAAATTACAAGAGACCCATATTTTTACTAGATACCCCCTGTATAGTCTCCAATACTTGTAAACCTTCTTATACCTCACAGACTCCCTTCACCACATTTCCCCACACCAATATTCAGAATATATTGATGTAACATCTCTCTCATTTCACACAGAAAAAAATATGAAATTGTCCTTGAAATTAATGTAGCCATTTTTTTTGTAAAGTAAATAATTCATAATATTTTGAGCCTTATATTACACAATTGAAATAATACATCATAATGTAATATCACCAATTAGGCCACCCAAGCACACATTTACTCACTATTTGAAAATAAAAATAGAAGGTCTCTATTTTGCACCCATGGAACTCATCATATTGCATGGCTCATTCTCTATATTGCATGGCTCGTTCTCTAAGAACATTCAATTCCATCAGAAATCTATATGTATTTATTCAAACGTAATTGTTAGCTCCATATATATGTATATATTAGTTATAGGCCTTACTTTTTAATCCCTAATGTACATAACCCTTACATTGGGAAATTGATGCTTGACCTTTCAATTTATAAATGGTGTATTGTTAATGTATATGCATACATTGTTATAAAGTTCACCTTGGGGATTGGCCCACCTTTTTTGAGTCGATTGCAAGTGACAATTTATATGTTATATATATAACTCTATGGTTTTTATTTCCAACTTCCACATAGGCATGCATCACGTGGTGATGGTTTGTGGGTTGGGGTCCATACTTCTTGTATGTAACCCTAAATAGCTGGTAGATTATATGGTGAGGATAAAATTTTGGTTGGTTAATGATGATGGTTGATTAGTTATATGTTAAGGTAACTACCCTTCCATGCTATGCTATCACATTTTGATTGTGATGTTGCTGTAGTTGCCAATTGAGCTCTAGAATCTCATATAGAACCCTACCTTGCTCCTAAGGAGAATAACATCACATTTTTGATGATTTTTCTTGCATATACCATCCAGAAATTAATACAATCATAGGCATCATTATGGCATGCACCTGGTTCGACTTCTGGGCAATTTTCTGAGAAATTCTTCTTGCCTTTTGTTTATTATTTTGCATTGAATTTTTCTTGATGTCGTCCTCAAGATTTATACTCCAACTATTATTTATTTGTTTCACACGTACCCTAGCTCCTATCTAAGGTTTTTTTAGTAGTGACATCATCTTTTTTATAAGGAATTTGGTTCATTTCGGCCACTCGAGGAGAATTTTTCTTTACGAGCTTCATCAGGGCGAGTTTACCTGCAGAAGAAAACCTAACTTTAATGTTTCTTATTTTAAAGTGTTTGATTTTTCTACATGCAGCTTGTCATTTTGAGGACTGAATACTTTTTTTCCTTGTAGGAAATATGATGAATCTTCTCGTTTATCCATAGGTAAAATATTTAGACTCCTTCGTATTAATTCCTTTCCCTTATGGTAGAATTTTAAGAGATTTGGAACAATTAATGGTTCGATTCATTTACTCATGGGTATGTGCTAGTGTCATTAATATTTTCAACTAAGATTGGTTGGAAAAGTGTCTATCGTTTTTCCTTGTTTCTCTCCACTTCAATGACTACATGATCTTATCAAACCTATAACCTCTAACTCTTACTAGGAATTCCCTGTTGTGGCAACCTTCTAACTTATTCATGGAATATTGGATTTGTATATTGGTTTTTTTTCGAGTCAAGGCCGTAGCCTAGCTGTGGACACATTTCTTTCAGTTCGAAAGTATTACTAAAAATTAATTATAAGGGATGTACCTATTTCTTTATAAACAATTTGTTCCATATTATTTGGGTTTTGTGATTATTTTTGTGTGAGGGTTTCTTCTATGTGATGTGGGAGCATTCAGCCCAAAGGGGAAATTATTGTAAATAATAGACATAGGGGTCATGTAATTGTGGAATTAGTTTCCTAAATTCCAAGTCACTCTAATATTTAGGCTTTTAATTAGATATTCTCAAAATAAATAAATAAAACTAGGAGAGATTTTAGGCATAAAAGGAATGGATGTGGACCATTAAGTGATAAGGAAAGCTTTTCTATTTTAGAACAGGGAAAAATATGGAATAAAGCTGAGGAGATGCTTTTGCCATATGTATGCATTGCATGTAGAGTCTTAGAACTTTTAGATAAGTGATTCTAGATCATGCTAAATTTTATAAATTAGGAATCCTCAAAGACATTGAAGATTAGAGAGTGAGTGAAAGAGTAGAGAAGGAAGCAAAGGGTTTTCTGCTTGGACGCCTTCGGCAGTTTGTAAAGGGCCATAAATTCGAATTATCTGGTCAAGTTTGTAAGTAATTGTTTAGTTTTAAATCATATATGTACATATTGGATTTGCATATGAAATCTATGACATTGTGTGTTAGTTTCAGCAAGTGTGGCGCTGTTAAATTTTATTGGACATAATGACCTGTGCGTAAAATATATATTAAGTGCTGAGTTAGTGTCTTTTCCTGCTATTAAAGAAACATGATTGTAAATTTTTATGGTGGTTGGTTTTGAACCTCGGCAGTGCGTGAGTCTGTTCAAATCCCCATCGTTCCCAACCCGTCCAACCTCCGTCCAAGATTTGCTATGTAATGGTTATGCAATCAAGATTGTGTTTAGTCGCGGTTCAAATTGTGAACTGGTAGAATCGTTGTGGGTTTTTCTATTGTATGGACAGCGAAAGAGTAATTAGTGGATTTGAATTGATAATAGCCATGGACTCATTGAACCGTGAGCTTAAATCTGTGTATAAGTTGTTGAAGATTTAAAGTTATGAATTTGCCATGAAGGAGTAAACTTTCATATACAAAGATTGTGAAATGGTTTCATAACCATAAATAGAAAGATAACTTCTCCTATTGGGAAATGTATGAATTGGTCAGATTGGAATCTTAGTATGGCAGTGATTGTAATGCATGGTTATATGCATAGACAGAGTTTAAAGATTCTGGGTTTTGCAGGTTGTGGCCTGCATTAGGTGGTATCAGAGCTAGAATACTGTGTTGAAGATATTTGTTTTCTTTTAGAACTGAAGTGTGATGAATGATTTTTAAATTTGATATGCAAGCATACACAAATGCAGTGAAGAAGATTGTAGCAGTGGAAAGAGGACAATATCATGCAAGATCTTAAAGATGAGATGATTTTTTGATTTGAAATCTATGATCTAAGTTTATGGTTGCAGAGAAGGTGGCAGTGAACCTGGCATTCAACTGAAGGCTGGATAGAGAGGACAATTATAGTGTGAGGTGAGTTGAAGATATAGCCTAGAGAGAGCAGAGGAGTGCTCAAGAGGTTCTAGAGGCAGTGAACCAAGTACTGACCAAAAGACCAGATCCGGAGGGAAGGATTGGTGAGGTAAGTTGCAAAAAGAGAGATTGCTCTTGCAGATGCTAGTACAACTCATGGCGAGTGAAAAACTCATGAGGAAGCAGTCTTCCAGAGGCAGAAGGAGTTTTTTTAGAGGAAAAGGAGACAGAAGAAGAGGTTCAGAGAAATGCCACAGAGATGAGATGACTGCAGAGGTTCGAGAAAGAGAGATTGTAGTAATAAAGGCACAGTTACAGGTACTGGAAGAATGGCTGCAAGAACAAGAAATTCAAAAAGGAAAATGGATCTTTCCACTGAAGGGAAAGGGAGTGATTTGGCGACAATTACAAAGGAGGTTGAGGCAAATTTTGATTGCGTTGTTGAAAAAGGGACTTAGATTTCTTGAGCTAGGGATGGAATTTGAAGATGCTACATGCAGATCTGACCAAAGGGAAGTGCTGAAGAAAGCAATCAAGACTAAAAAGTCTGGCAGTTTTAAAACTGATGAGTTGTGTGTGTTTGCAGGTGCAGAGGAGGTTTCCATTGATGAAACAGAGGAGACGATTATTGATGATTTCTTGAATTATTGGGCAGATCTAGATGAGTTGGATAATGTGAACTCTTGTGTTTGTATAGCTGACAATTGTGATGTGATTACAGGTGTTGAGAAGGATGTGCAATCTTGTGAAACTGTTACAGCACAAGAGGAAGTTCTTATGGATGCAGAAGGAGTAGATCAGTCTGAAGCACAGATAAGGGAAGTAACAGTTGGTTTATGTATGAATGCAGGTGATGATGATATGCTTCAGCGATGCTACAGAGAAATTGCATTATTAGAATATCTGTTGGAGAATCCACAGTATGACAGGGAGATCGCAGAAGAAAGAGTTCAGTGCAGTGAACAAGAGAGAAAATACATCATCGAAACAGATGGTACGAGAGGAAGACTGGTTGACAATCTTGAAAATTATTCAAAAGATTCTTTGGAAAGTTTGGATCAGTATACGAATGTGCTGACAGTGAAGGAGGGTTCAGAACAACGTACTGAAATGCTGGCAAAGGAGTACAAGGCACTGATGCCTTATATTTTTTATTCTAACAATTGTTTTGTGAGTACAGGTCTTATTGAAGATGCTCGGGAAAATCTGTTAGAGAGAGAAATTGAAGCGATGAGGTGGATGATGGTGAAAGAATCCCGGAAGAGACCAGCAACAGCGAAACAAAGGAGAAGCAACAAAAGGAAGACAACATAAGATTGCGAGAGTGCAACTAGTGGAGCACGGCAGCATAAGATATGGAAACCTGGAGAAAGGCAACGAACAATAGCAAATCATGAGTTGCAACACAAGATATGGGATCCAGGAAAACATAGATCTGAACACATAATCAGAAGATCATGAATTTTTTCTACCTTGGGAGTCTGATGTGGGAGCATTCAGCCCAAAGGGGAAATTATTGTAAATAATAGACATAGGGATCATGCAATTGTGGAATTAATTTCCTAAATTCCAACTCACTTTAATATTTAGGCTTTTAATTAGATATTCTCAAAATAAATAAATAAAACTAGGAGAGCTTTTAGGCATAAAAGGAATGGATGTGGACCATTAAGTGATAAGGAAAGCTTTTATATTTTAGAACAGGGAAAGAGATGGAATAAAGCTGAGGAGATGCTTTTTTCATATGTATGCATTGCATGTAGAGTCTTAGAGCTTTTAGATAAGTGATTCTAGATCATGCTAAGTTTTATATATTATGTAGCCTCAAAGGCATGGAAAATTAGAGAGAGTGTGAGAGAGTGTGGAAGAGAATAGATTGGGCAGCCAAGGTTGTAAGTCCTCTGGCAAATTGTAAGGGCCATGAAGATTGAAGATCTAGCCAACAAAAGGTTGTAAGTCATTGCTTTAGATTACATATATGTTGATTGGGGTTATATGTATTGGTTGTTAAATTCTAAAATTAGAAGTTGAACTGTGTGAATTTAATTTGGGATTGGGGAAAACAAAATTGGACTTTGTCACTAAATAGTGAATGATTTATTTCATTGTGCTTGATTGAAGATTTAAAGTTATGAATTTTCCATGAAGGAGTAAACTTTCATATACAGAGATTTTGTAATGGTTTCATAACCATGAATAGAAAGATAACTTCTGCTATTGGGAAATGCATGAATTGGTGAGATTGGAATCTTAGTATGGCAGTGATTGCAATGCATGGTTATATGCATAGACAGAGTTTAAAGATTCTTGGTTTTGCGGGTTGCGGCCAGCATCATTATGTTAGAGGGTTTATTACCATGACTTTATTTATTTGTTTTATGCTCTATTGTGGCCTATATGGGCACAATTATAGGTTTCTTTGTACATTTTCAGAAATATATAACATTTTCAGAAAAATATGTGTGTTGTGTCTTATAGTTTCATTATAATTGATGGTTAAATTTGGTTTTTTTATAAGTAACATGAATCTTATTTCAAGTAAAATATGGCTAAGGCCTATAGGTTCTTAACTTGTTCTAGAATCTTTTCTCTTTTCAATTAATAAAATGACATTATGTTTATTTTTTTTCTTTTAAAATTTAACCTATAGCTTTTAAAGTTTTCAACATGACATTCTATCCTTACTCCCTTATACTCTTTTCTTGTTTTTAATGTGTATATGTATACATTTTCTCTTTTAGGGGATTTATGGATAAGTTAAATCAATTCTTTCTACCATGCAATTACTATAGATTTAATTTAATGATAATGTGTAACTAGGTTAGAAACCTAGTGGACCCCTATAATGGGGGACCACTCCTAGTCTTTTGAGCCCTATCTCTCCTCTATCCAGGACATTTTGTGCTTAGGCCTATGAACAAGTTGTTGTTCTCAATAGGCCTGCATAACTAACTTGGGCATACTCACAATTTTTTTTTTCTTTAGTATTATAACATATGCATAAATTATTAAACATTCTATTTTATTACTTTTAGGAACAAACATTATAATACCAAGAAGCTATGTATCCATATTTTTATCTATGTATAAGAATTGTTCTTACCAGGTGACACTATATTTACTTAAGAAACTATTTTACAAGTTTTGTTCTATTATATTCATTTTTTCCCCACTCAGAGGGTTCCAAGGGAATTTCTAGGTGACTTATAGGGTTTTACCCTATGCCTAAGCACCTTCACTTACCTATAACAAACACATATAACCACACATACATCTGCACATACTTATACATATATATTTTCTCATTTAAAAACTAACAATACACTTTCATCTATCCTTCTGCTACTTCTTAACCATTTAATTTCACAATAACATCATATTCTATATTTTCCCAAAAGAGATCGAATCAAATTCCTAGTATTCAAAAACTAAATTAACATTCATATACTTATCTAATTTCTTCCAAAAAATAGGCTAAAGGCTTTGACGCGCCATCCAACCATGAACTAGATTTCTCAGTTAGTTCCCCCCAAGCTCCACCCCGCCATGCCAATAGAAAATAACACAAAAATCCTTTCAGTTCACCTCCTTCTTAACTTTTAGTAGTGTCTTGCTCATTTTCCAGTGTTCATAACCATTCTTTCTCTTCCACTAGTTTTGTTGTAACAATAACTGTCTTTATCTCCTGTAGTTCTCATGTACAAATTTCACTTCATGACATTTATCTCTACTCATGTATTTCTTGTGGCTTGTCTTTTGCAAGTAGTTCTCCTGAATGGAAAAAATGAGGTTTTTCTTCTTTTTGTTCCTTCCCCTTCATGGGTATAACTAATTCCAACTATCTTCCTAGCAGTTAGGAGTATGATGTCATATGTTAGCCTTTAACATATTTTCTAGAATAACAATGCACATTTAGTTCCCCTCTGTTTCTATGTAATATTTTTTGTTGTTGTTGCTAGATTGGACTATTTATAGATATGAAGGCCAGAACACCATGGTGGACTTGAATTAAAGTGAACAATAAAGTATGATGTAATATATTAATTTTTTCTACAAAAATTGGAAAATTACTTGGGAAAGAAACACTAGAGTTAAGAGATGCTTTGCAAGAACCAAAAACCTATGTTGGTGGAGGAAATCAAATTGATCTTCCCTTAAATAACCCCTAAAAATCCCTAGGAGTTGATTAACTAGATTTAATATGATGGGAGAGAAAATCTATTAAATCACTTGGTTGCAGAAAAACACTGAGAAAGGAGTGGAATAAAGTTCCATAAGAGAGAAAAGCAATCTTCAAAGGAAAAAAATAAAGAAAATCCTAGGTTAGTGGGTTGGAAGACCCTGAAAATTGGGACACCCCTAAGGAAAATTGCTAGGGAAGTAAAGCCTTAAACTACCTTTTCTAGAATCACAAGAAGTTTTTTATTCAATTTTCTCTTGGAAATTGATCTAAGCTCAGAGGGAACTGATGGTGCAATTCATGGTTGGGTGGAGAACATGACTTTTCCAAGTGTTTTCTAGTGAAATTTAGAGTTAGATTATTTTTTTGTAATTATGTTTTTCTTTGTTGGATTTGCTTTAGAAATCCATTTATGAACTCAATTGCTATAAGGATGGTGAGTATATTTTAGTAGTGGAGATATAATGGTTGCAAAAGTAAATATAGCTGATATTTTTTCTTTTTCATCTCTGTTTTCTACTCTACATTTTATATGCATGAAGAGTATTGTATCATTATATTTGTTCGACTGTATTCAATACATGGAATTGAAGGAAATCGATATAATAACACTTGATTTATTATTGTTTTAGAAATTTTGTATCTTCTAGTCTTCATATAAATTATGCTAGATTTTGAAGTAAACCGAATTTGTATAGGGTTGGTCGACACATAAGTTAATAGTGCTCCGATTTGAGTAGGAATAAGTAGTCCTGGGCTATTAGGAAAGGGATGAGAGTAGAACGAAAACCACAGAAGGCATAGTAGCTGAGAGGGGAACCTATTAGTTGTAGTAGCTACGCGATCATCAAATAATATAAACAAAACTAATGCTATGATGAACCATACATATACCTTCATGAGAAAACTGGAAGAAGGTGGGGCTCTACTGAGCCTAAGATTCTCTATGGAACCTCACAGAGTCTACCATTTTCTATTGGTGAAATAAAATTGAAGTGACCTGTAAATAGTCCATTTGCATAAAGTAACCTAAAATAAACTAGGCTCCATGGTAACATATACATTTGGGGAATTTGTCGGAGGATTTATGAATTCATAAAAGAAAAAAGCATTTGAGGGGTTTAAGTACTTCCCTTACATAGAACGGGTTATACCCATCATTTTAGAAGAATCATAAATATAAATTACAGTGTAGGTAATAACACATAGAAGATCGTTAATCTAGAGAACAAGGAAGGAGCTCTGGCAGAAAAATGGCTGCGAACACTGCTCTAGGGTTTAACGCCCAGCCCTGCCAAACCAGAGACAGCTCTGGCAGCACAGATCAATAGATTGGCTGAACTTTGTTGCAGGGGGCACGGACTGACCCGACAAATGCTCAGCGGGGGATCCACAGGGACCCCATCCTTCAAGAAAATTGTCATGCACAAGCAGAAAATGAAAGAAGGGTTAAAGATCTCAGGATATGGTGAAAGAAGAGACTCAGGCAGCACCAGAAATGACAAGGAGCAGAAAATGACAACAGAATACAAAGGCGGTTCTAAATAGAAAGATAAAGAAAACAATGAAAAGGAAGACAGCACCCTAGGCACAGAGGCAAATTGTAAAACTGCGGGCTCAATGCATCCCCAGGCAACCGACGAAGAGGAGCAAGAGACGCAAGGAAAAAAAGAGAAGGAAAAGATAGGGAACCACCTATCGCTCCTTGTACAAACAAAGATCCCCAAGGATCTTGCAAACCAAAGAAAAACGAGGCACTCAGAGTGGTCTGTACAGACCCGGAGATACAAGCCCACCACGAGCACATGTCGGAACATGCGGTCATATGTAAATTTATGGGACTGTGGCCAATGGAGCACGCCCTCTGTCAATGGATCAAACAACACTGGAGACCCAAAGGTGATATCAATCTACACCTAGGAGCTAAAGGTTTCTTTACTGATGTCTTTACAAACCTAGAAGATAAGGATAGGGTTTTTGATGGAGGAACATACTTTTTTGCTTCTGCGGGTCTCTATATGAGACCATGGAAACCTAACTTCATCCCTGAAAAAGAGACCTTCACTCAAGTTCCCTTATGGATTCGTCTTTTCTCCCTCCCCATAGATTATTGGGGCTTAGCAGCACTCAAGCAAATTGGAGACAAGCTGGGCACCTTCATTAAAGCCTTTGAGGCCACCATACAGCGCAGATACACCTCCTGTGCCAGAATTTGTGTGGAACTCGACGTATCTGGAGCCCTGCATGAAGGCATTTGGCTGGAGTTTAGGGATGAAGACTATTTCCAGGCCATTGACTATGAAAAAATTCCGTTTAGATGCAGAAAATGTCATGAACATGGGCATTTAGTAAGAGACTATCCTCTTAACAGAACTGAAGAAGCGATCAAACCCATGCGAGAGCCGCAAAGCACAGAGATCTTCACCAGACCGAAAACCAGACAAAGAGCTAACAGAAGAAGACCAAATAGAACAGGGGCAGCCCCAAGCAGCACCCTCAACAGCTTCAGTGTATTAGAAACAGACACAGATACAGAAGAGATATGGGTGGACGAGCGGGGTACAGAGGAGACAGAGAACCAGCCAGACAACAATAGGAAAGAAAAGGATGCAAACCCCCACAGTCCCAAAGCCAACAGGCAAGAACAGGAAAGCACCCAAGACGAAGATACATAAATGTTAAACAGTGATGGTGGTAGTGACGAGCTGGAGCTAAACGAAGCCTTGGAAAAAGCAGGTGTAAACATCCGAGCATTAGAGGAAAACTAGAAAGCAAAAGGAATAGAAAATGTTCCAAAAGAAGAATTAAAAAAGATTAGCGATCTCTTCATAGAAAGACAAAAGGCTGAACTGGACAGGCAAAATAGGAGATTGGGAATAGCAACAAGTACAGGAAACCACTCCAAAAATATCTCCCTTAACCTAACTAGCTTCAAACAAAAAAGGAAAAGGGGAAGAAGGAAAAATGGAGAGGTGCTACATGATTTAGGGATTTTAATGCTGAACTCAGGTAAAATGAAGGCACTCAACGCCTTCCCATCTTACCACTTCTAAACCTGGTTATCAATGAAAATAATATCATGGAATGCAAGAGGGCTCAACAGGCAAGCAAAACAGAGACTTCTCATCAGGAAGTTCCAAACAGAAAAGCCAGATATTATGTTCATTCAAGAAACAAAATGTGCCACCTCTCACATGAAAAACATCAGCAAAAAATTGGGTAAGCCTCTCGACTTCATTAAAGTAGCTAGTCAAGGATGGGAAGGAGGTATCACCACCCTCTGGGATACAAGAGAAATAAGTGTCCTTGCTTCGGAGGCCACCAGAGCCTACATAGCAACAGAGATACAAGTCATAGGTAACTATGAAACCTATCTCTGTGTAAATGTGTATGGCCCTCAACGATTAGAAGAAAAATTTCAATTTCTCAACTCTCTCATAAATCTGCAATCTAGACATCACACTTCAAAAATCATCATGGGAGGAGATTTCAACATGATCACCTCCCTCCTGGAGAAGAAAGGAGGGATACGAAGGCTAAACATGAATGTAGGGTCCTTTGCAGATTTTATTGAGACCACAAAATTAGTGGATGTATAGCCTTCCTCCAGCTCCTTCACCTGGAACAATAGAAGGGGAGGAGAGAATCTCATAGCCTCCCACCTGGATAGATTCCTCATTTCAGAAAGCATAGTACTAGAGGGCATCACTGTCAACTCTGACATTCTCCCTAGTGGAGGTTCGGATCGCTCGCCCATCTCTCTAGATGTTGCCTTCCTCGGCACTCCGAGAAACAAGCCATTCAGTTTTGAAAAATTCTGGTTACAGCACCCTAATTTTGTCAAATTGCTAGAGAAGTGGTGGTGTGAACCACTAAATATCCAAGGAACCAAAATGTTCAAGCTCCAAAGTAAACTCAAACATATCAAAAGCAAAATCAAGTACTAGAACATCATGGAAATTGCCAACATCTTCAAGGAAAAATCCATAATAGAGAGTAAGCTCGAGCAAATACACAAACGCTGGACCTCTGGCAATATCACTGAGGAATCAAAAGAGCTTGAAAAAGAACTAATGACTCAATGGCAACATAGATGTCTACAAGAAGAAACACTCTGGAAACAGAAATCTAGAGTGCAATGGCTTAAAGAGGGCGAGCAAAACACTAAATGCTTTCACAGGTCCACCCTCGATTACAGAAGTGCAAATAAAATTTTCAATCTCAAAAATGAAGCGGGCGACACTCTACATAATCACAAGGAAATTTCCTCTCTCCTCACAGAGCATTTCAAACACATTGCATAAGAGACGCAAGCAGATAGATCAGAGGCAATTGACACTCTAACGTAGGCCATCCCTAAAGTTGTAACAAATGAACAAAATCTTACTCTCCTCAAAGAAATCTCAATGGAGGAAGTGGAGGAAGCCATAAAAAGTATGCCAAATGACAAAGCCCCTGGGCCAGACAGATTCACCATTAACTTCTACAAAGCATGTTGGCCAACCATCAAATCAAAAATCTAGGAAGTGGTTGAAGACTCAAGATGCTCAGGCACCATTCTCAAATCGCTCAACTCTACCTTCTTGGCCCTAGTCCAAAAGGAAGAGAATGCCCACACTCCTGAGAAGTTCAGGCCCATCGCACTCTGTAATGTGATCTACAAGATCATCTCAAAGGTTATAGCAAACAGACTCAAGCCCATTCTACCCAATCTCATCTCAAAAGAATAGTCTGGATACATAGAGGGCAGACAAATTCTGGACAACATCCTCTTAGCACAAGAAATGGTGCATACTCTCCAGACCAGGAAAAAAGCTGGGATTCTTATGCAACTAGATCTATCCAAAGCATTTGACAAGGTAAATTGGAAATATCTGGAAGCTATTCTATCAGCATTTGGCTTTGATCATCAATGGATCAATTGGATTTTGGCTTTAATCAAATCCTCCACTTTCTCCATTCTCGTCAATGGTTCACCCTCAGAACCCTTCTCCCCCTCTAGGGGCATCAGGCAGGGAGACCCTCTCTCCCCTTTCCTCTTTGTGATCCTTATGGAAGGCCTAAGTCGACTCATCCTCAAAGCAAAAGCAGAAGGCAATCTTAGAGGACTTCATCCTCTGCAATCTATCCCGGCCACAACGCACCAACAGTTCGTGGATGACACCTTGCTGCACGACACCCCCACGGTTAAAGAGGCCATGGCTTTCAAATCCATCCTAATTCTATTCAGCAAAGCCTCAGGTATGGAAATCAATCATTCTAAATCTAATATTTTTTTATTTAATACTCATCTGGCAATCCAGAAGCATCTCTCGAACATTCTTGGTTTTAAACGGGGTAATCTACCCTCAAAATACCTGGGAGCCCCGCTAACGTCCAAGCCCTGGCAAAAGCATCATTGGGAAAGTACTCTGGCAAAATTGGAGAACAAATGTAGACACTGGACACACAGAGCCCTAAACTTTACGAGCAGACTAGTCCTAACCAAGGCAATCCTGCAAGCCATACCTCAGTACATGCTTTCCATACTGCCGACTCCTCAAGGCGTCCTTCACAGGATCAGAACCATCCAAATATCATTCTTATGGAAAGGCAACGTGGAAAAAAACAAATGGGCTTTGGTGGCCTGGAATAAGCTATGCAAGTCAAAATCAGCAGGTGGCCTCAATTTAATAGACCCTCTTACCTCCAACATGACCTATGGAGCCAAGCTATGGTGGCGCTGGCTTAAAGAACCCAACCTTCCTTGGGCGAGGCATTGGAAGGAGAAATATACCCCTAATTGCAATGAGCCAGATCTAATTAGGTTACAGGAAGTTCCGGAAGGATCTCCCATCTGGAACCTAGCCAGATGCAATCGAAGTATTATTCAAGATCACAGCTTCTGGGAAATCTGCAACGGAGAAACAACGTTATTTTGGGAGGATGCTTAGCAACAGCTTCCTCACCTTGCAATGCCAGACTTGGAAAATTACAAAAGGGAAGGTCAGACCTGAGGCAATTACAAATTTCGTCAGTACTGGAGCCTTGATAGCAATGGGCAAGAGTGGAGAACCTGGAAACCCCCAAACTCTAATAGCACCACAACAGATAATGTACACATTCAGAGACTCCTAAACACCCTAAACAAAAGAAAAATCCAAACTTCCACAGTCAAGGATCAGCTCAAATGGGGAATGAAGGGGAACGACAACTTCACCCTAAAAGAAGCTAGGGAGAAATTGGAGCATAATGATCAAGGGGAGACCATAACCTCTTTTGGCCTAAAATCAAGACATTCCTCTAGCTCCTCATGAGAGGCAAAACCCTTACCTCGGAAAACTTATGGACAAAAGGATTCTCCGGTCCTTCTATATCTCCTCTGTGCCGCACAGCAGAAGAAACTACAAATCACCTGTTCAATTCTTGCGATTGGGAAAACAACATATGGAAGTGGATAGGAAACATCATGCAACAATCAAATAGGGACAAAAATTCTATCGAGAACAAAATAACTCAGTGGCCATACGACTACTCGAACAATCTCAGAGTAACCAGCATATGGAAAATTATTCCAGGCTTCATAACATGGACCATTTAGAAGGAATGGAACAGGCGTATCTTTCAAAATGAGCAAAGAAATTTAGAGTTCTCTCAGCTTACCTTAACCAAAAATATCCACAAATTAATCCTGGCAAAATGCACTGCATATCCTGACACAAACCTCTCAGCCAGGGACCAACACATTCTGACTAGCTTCAAGCTAGAGAACGGGAACAACACTCCAACCGTAAGCAACAAGCACGAACCGTGAACAGGACAGCAGGGATGGCACAAGCCCCTAACAGGCTTCCTTAAGCTAAATTTCGAAGGGGCCTCCAGGGGCAACCCCGGTCTGGCAAGCATTGGAGGGGTCATCAGAAACCACACAGGGGAAATCCTATACATCTACAGTCAGGCCCTATGCGAAGCCACCAACAACGAGATGGAATTCACAACTCTGGAAAAAGGTTTAAGAATTCTGCAATCGAACCGAATTGCCAATGCAGTCATAGTGGGAGACTCAGAGGTAGCCATTACAGTGGCCAGGAGAATCTACAATGGCACACCGACAAGCAGGGTAACAAAGCATTGGCACTTAGCTCAGGTAACTGAAAACATAGTCAATTTGCTTCGAGAAATGAAAGGTCTAACCTTTCAGGCGATCAGACGTAAAGGGAATACGGTGGCAGACCACCTGGCAAACGTCGGGATTGAGAACCCCAATGCTCCATGGGACAGCTGGTGGGAAGATATTACATGCCCAGACCTCAAAGGAAAATGCATGCAGCTTGCTCGTAAGGACATAACTCCGGCAGAAAGCGGCGAAGGAACGACAATGGATCTAACGTTTCCGGTAAGCCACCATGCTGACTAAGCGGACCACCTTAATTACGGTAGAAGCCGAAGGACAATCGGCACAAGGCATATCTGTCAGTGGTTTCAGACCAAAAGATATGTACCTCCCCATGATCTGCTTTGATTCCCAGCGCCGTAAACAAGGCAGGACGCAGCACACCTCGCTAGTTGCGGACGAGGGAGGGATCAGTGACAATAAACGCCAGCAGTCATTCTCATATCCTACCATTTACCCTTCACGCTGCAATAATTTCGACCAGATAGGCAAGTGTCCCTCCCATCCAATGCCACCCTCCAACCATTCTCTGGGCATTGGTTATTTAACAACATCCCTAGCAGCCGAGGAAAGCATAGTTTTACCGTGTTGCAAGGTGAAGCTCTCTCCCGCTGCCAACATAGCACTGGTAATCTCCGTGGCAATAACCTACACCATGAAGGGGGATAGTTGCCATAACCAATCGGCTATAAAGGATCTCCAGCAGGCCAAAGACATGTATGAAACCAGAACCTCGCAGAGGAACAAACATAAGCTGAATGAGCCGAAAAGCAGGGTGAAAGCGGAGGAAGCACAAGTCTCCGACCAGTAGCTGGGGAAGGAGGTGAATTGGCTGCAGGACCTGAGAATCACCTTCACGTGGGCCACCCAATTCATCTGAACCCAAGCGGAAGCGTGGCGAATGAAGACTCTGCTGGCAAAAGTACTGGAAGCCCAGGAAGAGCAGAATGAACGGGTGCAGAACATCAAACGCCAGATGGACGCTATGGAACATGACCATATGTGCATGGTGGAAAGCATAGAGTTTAAGCTCTCCTCGCTGGACCAGCAAGCCAACACCATCAGCAAAAAGTTGACCGTGCTAATCAAGCTCATGAGGAATGTGGTTGGCACCGAAGGTACCACTGGTGAGACCTCTGGCGTCCCTCCAGGCAACCCGCCGAAGCATGGGTCAGCCCACCGCTGATGGCCACTTCCACTGTCCTTCTTTTTCCGGTCACGTCCAAGCCCCTTCTCTTGTTCTTGATGATATGTACTCAGATCTCTTCTTATGTTTATGCTGCAATGTACTCAGATAGAGACATCAATTTTGTTTATCACACAGTACCTTCTCGGCCGCCCTGCGTAGTGTGCCTGTTTTGTGCTTGTTTTCTCTTTAATTTTCCAATGTATCCCCTCGTAGCCAGGCTAGCTGATAAGCAGCCCTAAAATCTGCCGCAACAGAAGTTTTGTAGTATATTTACTCTCTCTTAATACAAAAGCTTATTTACACAAAAAAAAAAAACACATAGAAGATCCATGCAAACCCCTAGGAGATGAAAGGAATTAATATTAGGAAATTTTATAGTAATATTAGGGTCTGGTATTACATCAAGACATGTTCATTATTTAACTGAGCATTCTCAAGGCTAACTAGTAGTAGTATATGCAACCAAAAGGTAAATAAAATAACAATGATTAGCGTAACATATTAATTATGCAATCACATACCATTGGTTTTTGTAGTTTCCTAAAAGGAAGAATTTAAATATTTTCTCACTCTCCAGTTAGCATGTGAATAAAAATACGTAGGAGAATATAAAAAAGACATAACCAGTGGCTGGAAAATAAAATTAGTGATACAAACCCCTTCTAGATGGAGATTTTGAAACATAAATCATTCAACTAATTCTCGAAACCAGAATGAGTATTATTCCTATTCATTTTGAATGAATGGGACTAAGAAAATTTCCAATCATTATGTGTATACATGTATATAAAGAAAAGAATAAATTTTGTAATAGCAGCAATAAACACGATTTCCAGATTTCATTTAGAATCTACGAGAATTTATACAGAAACCATTATGGTAACTATCACCAAAACAAAGTTGGAAAATAGATTTAATATTTGTAGACAATAATATTTACATAGGCATAAATACTCATAACATCTGAAATTAATGAATTAAGTTCATATGATCATTGTAAGGGAATTAAAATTTGAACACACAATTTGAGTAAGGAAAACAAGTCAACAGAGCCTTCCAGCTAAAGGACTTGGGCCAAATTGTTTTCTTGAAGGTATAAAACCCTATCAAGTACATATACACATTTCATCAATAAAACCCACATAACATCAACCATTTCTCTAGGTTATAGGCTTAGTCAAGCTGAAATAAGCTCAAATTGGAAAGACGGAGAAACCAATAGCGGCCCATAAGGAGGAGTTACATCAAATAAAAAAACATAAGCACCCCTTTTATCTCATATGAAATGAACCATTCCTTTTAGAAGCAGAGGCTATACAAGACAAATGAACTGGGAGTGGGAAAGATTGGGTAGTCAGAGTAAGCCAACTTTTAACCAATGTTGCAAGTAGAAGAAGACCCTGAATCCTATAGGTGATGAAATTACTTGTAGAAGAAAAAAAAAAATCTGTTATAATGTTAGTTAAAACAACATTTTAAACACAAATGAGTAGATATTTTAGGCAGAAAGGTAAAAAAACCTGTGAATCGAGTTTTCACTTGTTGTAATACCATTTCAATTGAAACCCTTGAAGCCACATTCCTCTTCCTACAAGGTGCATCGAAAAAATGAATTTTTACTACTCTGTAATGTTGGAAAACAACCATATTGCATACAAGATATTCGATGAACAAATTAAAATAAAACAAACCAAAGGGCCAGTGTTGCACCAAGTAAATCTAAGAAAAAATTTATCTAGGAAGGTTACCTTGGAATCTTCCTATTAAAACACAAATTTAAAAATCTCTAAAAAGAAAACAAGAAAATAGGGAAGAAAAACCACAACAATTCCATGTGAAGTAGAGACCTTACCAGATTAGAACTGAGAAGCTGGGGTCAAGTTAATCATATTGGAATGGAAGTCAAGAGAGAATATTTGTTTGATTTCCTACATGATACATACAAGGTAGAAACCCTTGTGAGTACATGGACTAAAAAAAAACTAGATATAAAAAGAAAATAATTTGAAATTTCCTAGGGTGAAAATACTTGCCTATATCAAGGTGGGGTTAAGGCGCAAATTCCTAGTGAGTGGCACAACAATGGGAAAGGTAAATAGGTGCTAGGGTCCTTCCTCCTCTCATGGTAGTGTTGCATAGAGTGAACACATAGAAGAAAAAATGGAAATTTCCCAACTGAAACAGATGACCCATCTTGTCGCTAGGGTAAAGAGGGAAATATTTATGTTTTCCATCAGATCAACTATGAAGAAAGCTCCACCATAGGTGATGGAAGGGTGCCACTAACCATGTAAACTTCACATGGTCCTGACCTATGTGGCACCAAATCATTCGGCATAAGACCCAAGGACTAGTACTCCAACATTTTCAGTAACTGGGTGGCTAGGTTAAATAAAAATGTCATAATAAAGGGTTGAGGGTGTTCAAGATCATATGATTTACATATAAAATATTTAACAATACATTTAATCAAACTTAGTGCGACTGCAACCTAATATCTCTCACCCAACTAAATTAAAATACTGAGGAGTAAATGAAAAAGACCACACCACATGCCTAAAATCATAAAGAACTCAAAATAACATGCATACATCACCCATGGATACCAAGGTCATCGGTCCTAACCTTAGGAAGTGGAAATATTATCATAATTATTATAAGGTCATGGAATACTGGTAGATATCATTTGTTTATAACATTATGCTTGGAGGCATAGTGTGATACATATATAAAAATAATAATTTGAGAACAAAACTTATATAAAACGGGTATTAATTTATTTTATTTTATTTTTTATGTAAATGGAGGTATGTCACCAATGGTATCAGAGCCTTAGTTTCAACATCGGGCTTAGAAGGGAAATCATATTTCAATGCAATATGAGTAGAAGTGTAATTATGAATATTGATAATAGATTGCATTATTCATAAGGTACTAGAGTGAAGAAGGCCATAACAGGACGATGAAAAAAGCCATTACAGTTGGAGAAGATTTATACGTTAAGTTGGAAAATGGTAGTACCCCACCAGCTTCTTAGTTTATGGATGTCATCAAGGATCTGCAACAAGATTTCGATCATCTTAGGAGTAGTAATGAATGCCTACTAAAAGCCAATGAAGAGTAGGAAAGAATGATAAGGGAGTTGACTAAAAAGTCTAGCCATGGAAGCATAGAACCAGAAGACCTAGAAAGGAAAAAGGTGGAAGCAGAAGAAAAAAAATTATGAAAGTGGAGGACAGTAAGATAAGACATATCCAAAATCAAAAAAAGAAAATAAGACAATGGAGTTACAAGGAGAGTTTATGAAAATCAACCCTCCTACTTTTGATAGGGAAAAGGAAGAGGATGTAGACGCATGACTTCTTAACATGATGAAACATTTTTCAGGTATAAAAGTATGAGAGTAATTTGAAGGCTATACTAACTATTTACCAATTGCAAGGTAAGGCTACTCTTAGGTGGGAGGAGGCTAAAAGTATACACATGTTAGAAGAAAATAATGTTTCTTGGGAGAAATTCTAGAAACAATTTAAGTCTTGGTACATGAGTGAGCGATACTATGATGATCGTGCTAAGTAATTCAATGAGTTAAGGGTAGGAGAAATAACTATGGATGAGTTTATATCCAAATTTACAAAATTATTATACATGTTCCCTATATGAAAGAAGAGAAAGCCAATGTACAAGGTTTTTGAACTGTATACCAATACCTTACAAAGAAAGGATTGAGTTTGACAATCCTAATTCAATTGAAAAGGTATTAAGAAAAGTTATATTTTTCTACCAACAGTTCAAAAATGAAAGTGAAGGTTTGAAACCATGGAAAATTAAGTAAAAAACCAAGTGTGTAATGAATATAAAAATACATAAACGTCCTTGTCTTAAATTTTTTGGAAAGGATCATCACAAGAAGAAATTCAACAAGGGAAATGTAAATCAACTTGTACAGTCTTACACTGGGTCAAAGGCCATGGAACTCGACAACAAAAAGAGCAGTGGGGTGAAGGAAAGAGAACCGCTAAAGTTTTGCAGTTGTGGGGAACCGCACTTATTAAGGGATTGTTCACATAATCTATGATATGTTCAAAATATTATTGCAATCCATGAAGCAATGAGTGTGAATGATGTTTCCAAAAATATTCCGAGGATCAGCTGAGTACAGGAAGATAGAAAAGTTGAGCATTAATATACTATTATTGATATTAAAGTGTGCCATCCTAAACCAATATGTTTCTTTTTTAACTGATCCAAGGGCTAGTTTGAGCTACATTATTTCCAAATTATGGAAAAATGTAAATTAAAATCTAAAAAGTTCAAAAATGCATGGTTGGTGCATTTAGCAACTGTTACCAAAAGAAAGCTAACCAATCAAATAAGATAATGTCTCACTGAATTAAATGTTTACCCTATAGAATTGGATTTAAACATTCTTCCTTTAGGATCCTATGATATATTAATAGGTATGAACTAGTTGGAGAAATAGGGAGATGTTATAAACTTTTTGGATAAAATAGTGAGTTGTATGGGTCAAGACACAAAAACCAAATTAATTAGAAGTAAACCAAAACCAATATGAGTCTGAAAAATTTCAACTTTATAGTTGAAAAGGAATGCATTAAAAAGATGCCAGATATACATGGTGCAAGTGGAAATAAATGAACAACAAACAAAAAACAAAAATTTAGGGACACTAACAGTCATTAGTGAGTCCCAAGATGTCTTTCTATAGGAAATCCCAAGGTTAGTGTTGGGTGTGGTTTTTATACCTATTTCCTACACTTTCTTTCCCCAGTTTTGATCCTCTTTCTGTCTAAGCCAATGAAACTTCACATGTTAATCACCCTTTTTCTCATTATATACAACCTATTTCACCATCATGTTATTTTCCCATGTTTTGCTGAATAAAATGATGCAATATTCCTTTTTTTAGCTAACTGGGGTAAGAATTAGAGAAGTCTTTTGGATCCTCTTCTCTTTTTTAGGTGTTTCTTGCAAGAATGAGGTTATCGAGTGAACAGGCTACACTGATCGGTCTTAGAGTAGGGTAGAGAAGATTGCTATCACACTCTGTATGCTATTACAGATTATTGTTACACATTTTATGTTGTTATAGGTGTTGCTGTTACACCACGTGCTGTTAAAGGCAATCGATGTTACATCTTGGATGTTGTTACAATTTGTTACCCAATGATTGTTGTTACATCCAAAACCATCAGGATGATGTTGCACCATAACTAGCAAAGTCGTGGGTACTATTCCATGCAACAACTGTGAGAAGTTATGAATCGTTCATTTAGAAGTAACAGATCCAGATGATTGTGATCTTAACCAATGTATCTTAATCAAATTTGTATTTAGGAACAGGTTATAACGATTTCTATTTTATGATCAATATGAGAATCATGAGATTTTCATGACTCATCTATTCCTAATTTTGGGTATGTAATAACTATAAGAGAAACTCAATCTCTCATGTATGGGGACAACATAGAGAGCACTATTATTTTGATCTTGTAACCTTTAATTATTTCTAATATTGAAGATGGTGTATGGCCCATATCAAAGCAGGAAAATCTTACATTGGCGTCCCCTACAACCTTGGTGATGGTGTAAGGGCCATATCAGAGTAGGAAAAGCTTATGTTGGGGTCCAACGAGGCTCTTCTTCTGCAAATGTAGGAAAACTTTGTCACCCACCTAGAACTGGTGTGACACTCAATGCCAATCATGGCGTTGCTTGTACATAGCATTGGTTCTATCCAATATATCATGGACCTACTCGGAGATGTGTTGAATGACCTCAATGAAGCTTTTAGACATGTCGACTTTAGACTAGACGTGAGCTAAATCTGTCTTAGTGGCTGCAAATGGTATGACCACATCAATGGGGCATAATGGCTAAAATCCCAGTCCTACCTAAAAGGGGATGTGGTTTGTTGAGATATGGAAAGCTCTATTGTAGCTGTGATGGACATAGGGGAGGATTTCATCCCATGTGCATGGATGCTTCGAGTTGTACATGTGCAGAATGTGCACAATCATCTTATTGACAACCTATGTCTAGCCATCAGTTTGGGGGTGGAAAGCCACTGACTTAGTAATTTTGGTATCCAACATCAACTAGAGACTTCACCAAAATGCACTTAGGAATTTATTGTCCTGACCTGAGACAATGGATTGTGGGATCCCAAAGTCTACCCACACTTTCTCAAATAAGAGCATAGCAATGGCCTCTACCATGATACTCTTCTTGTAGGCCGCTATAATGGTCATCTTAGAGAATTTTTCGATGACCAAAAAAATAGAGAAGTTTTTGTGCTTAGTAGAAGGAAGGCCCAACATGTAATCCATGGAGATGGATTCCCAAGGCTGAATAGGAGTAGGCAAAGGAGTATATAGGCCTTGCTTCTTGATGGATGGTTTGGAAATGGCACAAGTAGTGTAAGATCAAATCTACTTCCAAATATCATGACAAAGGTTCGACCAATAAAAATACTTATATAGTGCCACTATTTTCTTTACTCCAAAATGTTAAGTGACCCAACTGAAGTGTGCCTCACAAATCATCTTGGCATGCCCAATTGAAGGAACACAAATATGTCCTAGGTAGCATAATAGTGCATCTTGGAGGTGAAAATTTAGAACTTTCTTACCTTACCAGAGTGTTTGGTATGTGCTTCCAAATTCTAGATCGCTCTTGTAAAGATGCATCCACCCCAAAGTCTTGCGCCCATAGGAGTCGATCACAATGATCAACGCCATGACTGGTGGTCGACTGAGGTAGCCTACAACATTATTGGTGCTGCCCTTTTTGTACTTAATGGTATGTTGACCATTTCTGATGGCAATTCTTCTGCAATTTCCCTTGTGTCTATATGAATTGCAGGGGTCAATGGTCTGTGTGGATGACAGTTTCCTTCCCCATAATGTAATACTTCCATTAACGATATGCCTGACTAATGGAATACATTCATTTTTCATAGGTGGGATACTTTTAGATTGTGTCTGAAAGTGTCTCATTATGGTAAGCCACTAGATTCCCCTACTGAGTAAGAGTTGCACCAATAGCATAGTCGGAGGCATATGTCTCAATCTCAAATGGTTGATACAATTCTTGTAATGTGAGCACTGGTGCAGAGCAGAGGTGATGCTTCAACTCAGCAAAAACCTTCTATTGGGTTTCAGACCAAAAGAACTTTACTTCCTGGTCTGCGAAATGATCTTACTACATTACTTTGTAGTGATCAAAGTGATAGTGGTAGGTTGGGCCACCTATGGTATCCTGTACAACTTATTGCCCAAAGTAATAATCATAGAGTGAGGTCTAGACTCATATACATCATGTTGCTCCCATAAATGTTTTTTTCCTAATAATACATCAAAAACTTCAAGAGGGGAAACATCACACAATACCTCATCTGTGAAGGGCTTGATGCTATAGGGAAGGTGACACTATTGTCTGACGTGGAGATCTTGTCCTTAGTAAATCCACCCAATGGCATACAACTGTGGATGTGATGTAGTTAGTAGGCCCAACTGCTTCACAACCTCTTTTGAAATGGGGTTCTTTTGGCTCCTATTGTTCGACAATGAACTGCATTGGAGAAACCTTCACCCACATCTGTGAGTAAACGAGGCATTCCCCCTCCTCTGAATATTCAATATCATTATTCTAGATATTGGTGGTGGCCATGGTGGTACTGGGCTCTACATCAATGATCTACTTCCCTTTTTCATTCCCCTTAATGAGTTCTGACTTTGAGTTAGAACATGCATATAATTCAAAAGCTTTTAACTTGGCCACTAGTGACTTCCTGGTCTGACACTCACTCGTGTTGTGAGTTGAGTTCTTATGGAACTCACACCATTATCCCATGTCTTTATTTGTATTCATGGTGTTGTTAGTTTTTTGCGGATTTGGCAGGCTTTCCTAAGTCACCCCGCCTTGGCTTTGTCATTTTATCTATAGTTTGGGGTGCCTTTCCCTTGCTTTGGATTCGTAGATCCAAAGTCTCACTTATTTTATTTATACTTCTACTCAATCTTGATAGTGTATCTATATTTTGTGCCGAGTGATGATATGTCCGGGAACTCCATCTCATCGTAGATGTATCAGTGTAGGAATCCATGGTACTTAAGTACCAAATTTCACTCAGAATCCTTGATACACAACTTTGTAACAAGGGTATGAAAAACATTGGTAAACTCCAACACATCTTGGTCCCTTCCCTACCGCATTGTGGTCCACTTTATGTGTTTATCCTCATAGCTCCTGAAATGGTAATACCTCTCCTTGATGGAGTCCTAGAATGAATTCCAAGTGGGTGTGACTAAAAATAATGAGGGTATACTTTCATCCTTCTTCTCACAATAGTCTCCCACTAGTCCTTGACAAGGGGGACGATTTTGAGAAGTTCAAAAGTAATCCTTTCCCAACTTGAAAAATCATGGACAGGAAAATATCCTTTTAGAAAACTTAACCTTTTATCTATGTTATCCACATCTATCCAACCTTCAAATATGAGGATGTCAAAGCTAACTTATACCTTAAAAGATGTGGTGCTTCCAAAGTAGCTACTCGAAGACGATGCACTGCCCTTGGGTAGCCGCTAAAGGATCTGGGAAGAGTTGTCCATCATCGTGTTCCTCTGTTGTGTGAGTGCTTCTTCAAGAAAGATTTTAAAGGGATCCTTTGCCCCCTCATCTTTCTTACCTTCCACCATGGGAGGCCATCAGGATTTGCGAGGCTCGTCTTGCAAAGGTTCGACCAGTTCAAGCCCTAACTCCTTCTATGCCAATATCATTGGGGGCATTCAAAGAAAAATAGAGAAAAAGAAGACCACTCTAATACCACTGATCTAAACTTAAACAAGAGCATGAAAAATTACAAATATAACCATAAGTACAAATATGCAACAGAGATAGAAAAATTCCTCAAGGTAATGGTGAAGAAATTCTGAGTCATCCAAGCTTTTTTGGGCTTAATGATCTCTTGGTTAGTTTTGGTGGGATCATGGTAGCTTGAGGGTGGAGGTGGATTAATCTCCGGGAGGCCCTGGTTCTTTATGCATCAGTTTGCTTATGTGATCTATTGATCGATTTTGTCAAGATCAAGGGAGAATGAGGGTGGAGGTGGTTTAATCTCCAGGAATCCCTAGTTATTTATGTATTGAGTCCCACATTCATGCTTTGAATATGGCATGGGGATGATTGACTGAATGAAATATTTGGTTCAGCCCAATCTATGGTTGGGTGGTACATGGAAGTCCCTGACTTGGTTGGATTTTACATATGCTATTAAGAGATATTTCCTATTGTATTCTTGTCATTATGTAGCTTTGATGGTTTTTCTATCATGGTTATCACTCTAGTTATATGTTAGCTATAAGCGTGCCATAACAGGTTCTAAATATGGCTCTTGATATGTTTTGACTAGTTGATGAATGGTTAATGCATGCATGAGTTCAGAAATGTTATTATAGCTATTATGAGATGGAATTAGACCTTCTTGGTGATTCTGAGATAAGTTTCAGACAACCATGTTTAGATATGTATTCATGACCTCTAAACTACATGTTCACCATATGTTTGACGAAATGACTGTTATGGCTAGTCATGTTAAGGTCAATTCCTTGATCAATATTTGTATGTATGGATTTTTCCTGATGTTATTTATAAGTTTGGAAAGTCTCATTCTAGGCTATAACTGCACCCTTGTAGGTTTATGCATGTGGTTGGATGCCTATAACTGCATGTAGGCCTTATAATGCATGATTGTTTTTATCATCCTCCTTGTCTGCTTCACCTAGCAGATTAAAAAACTTGTTTTGGAAAATGAATTGTTCCTTTGCATGATGTATTTGCTCCAAACTAGCAGTGAACCATTGACCATTGCTCACGAAATCACTAGCATTCAAGTGCTCCAAGAGTTCACTCTCATCAACAATATTACTTTGATTAGTAAGAAGAATTTTCGTTCTATCATTACCGAGGGATTGCCCTGCTCTCTTCAACCTTTTCAACTTTCTCTGTGGTATTGGATAAGCCTCTTCAGAAACAAGAAGGATATGTGGGTCACTCAAATTTGGTCCATTTCCACTTCCATGTCAAACCTTCCAGTTATAAAGGGACCTGGACTTCACAAACACCATTCAATTTATCCAATCATTATAAATCCTTAAAATTCACATGTGCTTTTACTTCTTATAAAGAGTGTAAATCAAACCTTTTGTAGATGTAGATATATAAAAATATAAACATGGATGAATCAAAGCCAAAGTTTGCATAGTGAAGATACATTCAAAATTTTAACAGACATCTCTTTAGCCTCACACAAATCTGCTTCAACTCAGGAGTGAAAAACAAAGCCCTCATAGAGGCATTGATGTAGAAGCAATATTTTTTAGAAACCTATGAAATAAACATGGACAAGCCCTCTTTTTGATAGTGCACATGGTAACTCATTACTAAAAATAATAAATAAATAAAAACAACGAGAGACAGTTAAGTACGTTACATGAAACTATAGGGTTGCCAAAGGTTTTGCAGAATTGGTTGTTATTGAGTATAGGACTCATTATGTTATTGTTCTTTGTAGAAAAGGGGCACCATTTTAGGATAAATGGTTGGCCCAACAAGCAAGAAATAGTGTGTTATATCAGGATGCAATTAGAATAATACATATCTCCTTATGTAAGATATGGTGTGAAGAATCCTTTTATAGTATAAATACTCCATTCATTTTTGAGATCTTGTAATTTTTAAATCAGAGTTTGCAACATAGATCTTAGAAAAGATGTACATTTTCAGGAAATATATATATCCTCATGAGATCAAAGACAAAACATACTAGAAAATTAGCCAGCACGACAATTGTAATTGAAAATATATATTGGAGAAGATAATAAAAATCCACTAGGAAAAGGAAAATTAAGATATCATGTAGAAAAAGTTAAATTTAGATCTACAGTTACCAGAACATTTGGTGAAAATGTTGATATTTGAATATGATAGTGAACATAAGCAAAGAAAGAACTAGTTGATATTATTTCCATTGTAGGCCATAGAAGAAAGGTTATACTAGTAACACTAGTAAGAACCCATATGTAATATGTGTAACCAAGACATTAATAAAGGCAAGCAACATATATGAGTTAACAGTTCTATTTGCAGTAATACTCAGATCAAATTTCAGTAAGATAATATTGATTGTCTCCTAATTATTTGTAGCACTATATGGAGCAATAAGACGAGAAAATATTAGTCCAAATCCTAGTGATCTCCATTGTATTTGAATGTCTCACAATTTCTACCTGCATGGTTGTTCCTCCTTTTCTAGCTTCATGGTGAGGAATACTATGTAGACGATGGGATGATTGAATTCTCGAAATGTAGACCTTGATTCATCTAAAGCACTTTCTTTCCAAAGGATTGAACTTTCCTTGACACTAGAGAATTCGACTGCTCACTACTTACTTGTCCAATTGTACACATTTCCTCTCTTTCTTTTTGATGTTATCAACTTGTTTAATGATCAATTTGGATTGTGAGCATATACATATTGTTGGGTTGTGGAATTGGACTATAAAGTGTGCCCCAACCTACAGTCCCCTTTTATTTTCTCCTATATTTTTTCCATGTTCCCCTGTAATGTTATCATGTCTATTTCACAATGCTCCTATTTAACTTTCCCTTCAAATGTTTGGAAAGTTAAGGCTGATGGAAATAAAGAGTTTCCTACATTTGCAACCCATGGTGCAACTATTTCCAGAGGACTTATAATAATAGAAAATGTCATCCTCACCAACAAAGTGGTCAATAGGTTCATGATAACATCAAGGGAACTTTGGAAGAGTATCTTAGAAGTAATACTGCTCCTAAATTGTGGCTGGAATGTTATGGAGCAACAGTACATGAATTGTCTTTGGCTAGGGATCGACTACACATGCTTTTAAAAGCTACTGGAACAATTTCAAGCTTTACACTAATTCAACTCCTTTGTCCAAGATAAAAATAATTAAACATTAAAGGATAATATGATTTGAGAGTAAAGGAATAAACAATATAAATTTTGGGGGCAAACAAGATATAGGTACATTATCTTATCTCTGAGATATGCCAAATTCATGAAAGTAATATTGAAGCTATATCTAGTACCTAAAGAATTTCGAAAATGTGTGTAGATCCTAGTGGTAAGAATTAGTTGATTTACATTACGTGAATATTGTTGGAGTGCATCCATAGCACTCAAAGATATAAAGAATTCAAAGGCTATTTTAGCCAATGGAGTGTGCATGCAAAACAAGGTACACTACCCCAACACCTTTTCTACAACGAAAAGAGTTAAGCTATTGTAGAAAAAAGGATGTTATTATTGGATCTGGAACTGCCCAATTTTCTCACTCCCACTTCTCTCCTTTTCCACTATGTTACAAGAGAGAACCCATGCCACAAGCGAAATAATCCATGAATGCTTGTCTTTTTTTTAACATAAAATTCCTATAGAAACACATAACAAGATACATACCGTAGGTGCAAACTGTCACACATGGTTTCTAATTGTCAAGCCCTAGCTAAAGATACCATTGGATTTATTGTTCTATTAATTACTATACATTTCACTGATTGTTCCTTCTAATGTTGGATTTGGCTAGGATCAAGAAGCCTCTGATACATTGTTACAACGACAAGATGTCAATTCTACTTAAGGGAGTAGCATTCAAGTTGATGTGCCAGTATGCATAGTGCACTATTTCAACTGGATCTAAGTTTATAATAATTTTCCTAACTATATTTATAGCCTTTATGCTACTCACCATGACTATTGAACTTAAATTTGAAAGAGTGGGTGGTATTGGAAACGTAACAGTCTATAATATAAGTTGATAAGAATTTGTTGGAGGCCAATAAATTAATGTTTGATTGTCATCTCATAGAAACTCCTATCTGAAAGCTAGAACGATCTCCATTTGCATTTTATTATGAACATGAATTTACATTGTAAGTCCCAAAATATACCAACAACAATTCTAACGAAGACCAATGATTAATGTTTGATCGTAAGCTCATAGAAACTCCTATCCGAAATCTCGAACTATCTCCATTTGAATTTTATTGTAAATATGGGTCTACATTATAAATCTCATTGACTAAATTATAGTGCACAAACTAAAATGCAACCATGGAAGCACCACACTAAAATAGCTTAGCACGCTTATAACACAAGCCCTAGACACAAATCCCTGGATAAAAAAAAGAGGGGAGGTCAAGAAAGGATGAAGCCAAATACTTCAATCTCAGATGATTATTTTTGTAATAGATGATTTTAAAAATGTACTCAATAGAAAAAAGAAAAAATCAAACAGATTTGCGCCCACAATCTATACTATTAAAGTAGAAAAATATCAAAGACAAGATTGAAATAAAGCTCTATACCTTTACAAGTTATTCGTGGAATCTACATTTGCAGAGATAAATCAGCATCATATGGGAGTGTTGAAGAATGAGAAGGGTGGAATGTAGTGATCAATAAATAGAATTTTAGGACTGAAAGATTTGAATTTGTTGCGAGGTTGAGCAGTAGCATCCCAAGTTGACCGATGCCATTCACATCCAAAGATGCCTCTAGGTATCCCATATTGCGATATGAAAAAGCAATTAAGGTATAACAAATTTTGGTGCCAAAATTTTGTCGAAAGTCTTTGATTTGTTTTAAATGTAGATAATTTACCATAACATCGTGGTGCCAAAATTTTGTCGAAATATTTTGATTTGGTTTAAATGTAGAGAATTTACCATAACATGGGTTGGCTTTCATTTGGTTTAAATACAAAATTTACCATAATATGGGCCAACAAATATGGAATTAGTGGTCTTATGCAATGATATTTATGTGTGTAAAAGGGTATAATCTCTTAAAGTTCTAGTTTTTTATGTGACCACTATTTCTTATATAGTCATTCAAATTAAATGACTCAAAATGAAAATTATGTAAGGTTTTTTCTTGTTTCAACGTAGATATAAAAAAGTATGATAACATGTTCTCTCCTAAAGTTTTGGCAACTATTATTTTTTTGAACTAAGTTTCCACCTATGACAATGAGGCTCATTCCCCAAATTTAGCATTATGATAGGTTTTTATCAATGGAGGAATTTCTATTGGGACCTTTATATTTACTCATATTTGCACAACATTACCACATTTTAGACACTAGGAATAACTTTCAAGGCCTTTAGCAACTGACATGAAAGGGAACTTAGCTAGGAATATGAGCACCATTACTATTCTTTGCATAATAAGCATTAGTATGAGGGAAGGAGAAAATACCTTTACTCCTAAAATGAAGCTCGTCATGATCAAGGACCATGAATTTAGCAATGAACAACCACATAGATACTCTCTAAATAATCTTAAATATATATCGAATATCAATTCCATTAGGATTATTTTCATGCCATGTATAGGAGTCAAGGAATGTACCTTGGGTAATGGGGGTAAACAGGGGCATTAGACCTTACAAGAAGGCTTTTAGTCTCAAGAGTTATGAGCTAAACATAAAAACCACATAGATCTTCTTTAATGAATCTTTGGACTTGAGTTGAGATATGCTCACCATAAGAGGTATGTAACAACACCATATAAACGCCACAACAAATAGTGTATCATCAATCTAATATACGAGGAACAAATTCTTATTAACCCTTAAAATCATTTTATATAAGTTCCAAATTCACTTTCTTGTGCCTCCTAAAAGGAGCATAAAATTATTATATATTGTAAACTTATTCTCCATATTTTATAAAACTGATATAATTTTAACATTATTAAGGGATTCATAAAACCCTTTAAGGGGATCATTGAATCCATATACCTAAATTTTAGCATTACATATGGAATTAAGATTAAGGGGGTCTCTAAATTTTAACACTACAATTGTCTCCAAATTTTAACACTTATGAATCCATTTGTGGTGTTAAAATTTAGCGAAATGTAACACTTCACTACAAACAATGCAGTTTTACATTTCAAGAGTGACAAAATTAAAAACAACTAACATAAATGGCTAATTCATATACTTTATCCTTGGACTATAATAGTCATTTATGTTAATCATTTTTAATTTTGTCACTTATTATCTAGTCATATATTTTAGTCGTCGTCTAGATTAGTCATATAAGTTAGTTGTTTGTAGTTGGGTCACTTAAAATTTCTCAAATTTAGTAGTAATCCACTTGAAATAATTGTGGTGAAACTTTTTTTTAGTCAGGTAGTCACTAATCGCTCATTTTGTACTATTGATCATTGCTACAAACCATGGGTGTTGATTTTTACCCACCTCTACAACCTTTTCCATCCCATCCACCTATGGAGGTTGCATCCATAGACATCCACTGCCCCCTCAATTTTCACTACCTCTATTCAATACCTAGTGGTTTCTCTAGATAATTTCCATGCAATCCACCAACCATCATACCACAATGGTAGTTAAGTTGATGCAACAATAGATGTTGCATCTAAGTAGGTTATGGAACCAATTGCTCTACGTGCTAGTGAATATCCATAATTGCACGAGACATTCATGATGATATTATTCATTCATGGGTTTTTCTTTTATCATGAATTTAATTGATTCTAATATTTTTTTCTTTAAATTCCATGTTTTGTCCCTTGTAACTATTGTAGGGTGGTATAACCAAGATGTTGGAGTCATGGAGGAGGGAAACACCTCGTGAATTACTATATCACCTAGGGTGAGTTTTGAAGGCTTCAATAGTAAAGTATTAATTTGCAAGTGTGATAATTTATTGTGGAAGTAGATCTTATGATAATTTTTTCCCTTATGATCATAGGAGAGACAAAAGCATGTCCCAAAAGGAAAAATGTCGAGCTCCTTCTTCCGGTAAGAGGAAAAATATTGACTTTGAGAAAGCAAATGATGGTGTCAAAGAGTGATCATTAGGACTCATTTTATATGCACATCATCATATGCCATACTTTTATGTTTTAGCATTAGATGCCATTTGTATATGAGAGCCATGTTACGTATAAGTCACCTTATGCCATACTTACGTGTTTAGGCATGAGGTGTTTGTATATTGGGCAAGCTATGGCATCATGTTAAAAATGTACATTTTAGATAATTTTGAGTGTGCCTATGTATTTCTTGGCACATGTTCTATGAATTGAAGTGTTTTTTAATTTAATGTTGTAGTGTTAGATTTCTTCATTGAATTTGCATGTATGGGGTGATGATGTAATTCACCAATGGTGAAGTCAACACTCTCACATATGCTTCGCTAGTTTTTAATGACAGGTCAATTATGCATATTCCTGGTGATAAATGTATTTGATGGTCATGCAAAACTAGCAAGGCCATCACATTAAATTTTAAACATATATATTAACAGAACTCTTTATTGATAATGCAATAATATTTTATTTCCCTTTCCACATGAAAACTTACTCAATCTTATATTTGTGTCTTTGTCTCAATATATCCTTTTGCACTAACATTTTGAAGATATAAACTTAAAAATACATTATTGTAAATAATAATTATATAAATAAAATTAAAATACTTTATTATAAATAATAACAATCTAAACCAATGAAAATACTTTATTGTAAATAATAATAAGATGAATAAACGAATACAATAATAACAATATGAATAAAATAAAAGGAAACACATTGCAGAGACTAAACCCTAACCTGGGATAATATTTCGTATAATAATGCACCTTTATGTGAGGATGTTATTTAAAGGAAAATACGAAACTGTGCTAGACATACAAAACTATACTAAGTGTCACATTAAATTATCGGTGAGGCTGTGGCACCATCTAAACGTTTATCGCGTACATAGAATACATGTACCATTTTCAAACAATATGATATGTTTTATGATTATGATAGTTCTCTAATTTATTACTAGCACAATTATATATGTATATATATTAAATAATTAATAAAATAAATTATTAAAATTATTTTTGATTAAGTTGTAAAGTTTTTTAAACTGTCAACTATTCATTTTAAATTAAGGATAATTTCGAACACCAATTCTCAAAATGAAATTATATGGTAACTTGAGGCATTCAGGATAGAATGCATGCACCCTCTTGAAAATTGGAAACTAGATAAATACCTGATAGCAACAGTTCAATAGAGTGACTAATTTTTTTTTGTGATTTCAAAACTCTGGGATTCGCTGAACAAAGTGGCTCAATAAACGCATAATGGAAATGGAGCCATCAACCGAACTATCAACCTTGATTATTGAAAATTCATGCTTACAATACATTAAATTTGTTTAGTTTTATAAAAAATGGTTTTTTAGTTCTTATTTTATAATAAACCCAAATTATGATATTTGAATTAATTAGATTAATTTTTTAAAGCATTGTATGAAAGTTGCTTACGACTCTTAAATTTTCTGAACTAATTAGTCTAGAATTTATAGAGATCTATCGCTTCCTTTCCTCGGGAAATTTCAAAGAGATAACTATGTCACAGCCTATAATCCAAACCTCTCGAAATTCTCAAATTACACAGGAAAATGCAATTATGTAATTTTTTCTCATCTTCTGCAAGAGGCCACACTTGAAAGTTTAGGAATAGTTGTTCTATAGTCCCGTATCTATTTAAAAAATGGTAGAAACCTAATGTGCAAGAGAAAAGAATTTAAACTCACCTTTATTAGTGAGTTCTTCAACCTCAGAAAAGTTAATTTTATCATATCAACGACAGGTCATATTGATATCTACATGTATATCAATTTCTGTGAGTACCCAGGTTGGTTCTCTTACCTGCTTCCACCAGAGTTGCTAAAAAAATTGTCAAAGTAGGGCGAAACACTATGAAATCATTCAGTCCATCCCCGACATATTAACAACCACTCGGTCATCCACACTATAAAGAACTCTTCCTTGAGTAGGGTACCACACAACGTCTGTGAAATCATGCTCCAGGCCAAACATCACTATCCTACTTTCAAGATCAAAGTCATCTCATCAACGCTTATTATGTATGGCTTGAATAGAGGTTGTAGTTGGAGTGTTACCTGCACACCACGGGAAGAAAACCTTAAACCCGACGAATGCCCCTACTTCTTCAAACACTATCCGCTGTAAATATCTTTTCCTCTCGTCTATAGAGCGAGAGCGAGGGAGCTCTGTAAAATCGGTGCCTGTAACAGTTGCGCCTGGTTGTAGGGAGCCCATGGCAGAAGAATTTTGGGTTTAGAACGCTGTGGCTTTGTGTTGAAATTTGTAACAGACAAGATTACATTGCAACGTGAAATCACAAGGCCTCCTAGGTTTACCATATGAAGAATATTCCTCTAAACTCCAATGCTGTTCAATCATTTCAAAAAATTTCAAAATCCTATTTCTACAATTTGAATTTTGAAATAGGTATGCTTATATAAATAATTATATTAATATTTAAATTAAACATATATTTAATTTTATAAATATTAATGGGTTAAGAATATGATTTAAATATATCTTCATTAATTTTGCTAATTAAATTATTAAAAATATAGATTTTTTAACAAATTATTATTTTTTATATACTAATTTTGTTTAATTTAATAATATCTTTAAATTAATATATTATTATATTATATTATTATATCATCTTTCCATTAGTATATAGATATAAAATAATTGAAAATAACATCAAACCATATAATTTAAACAAAGGCTACTTTCATTTTTAACAAAACTATGCATATCATAAAATACTTAATTTCTTTGTTTTCTAAAGTTATTAAGTTTATTTCATGTCACTCTTTCTTTATATAGTTATTTTTTTTACAAAATCATAAATGTTTTTGGATCTCTGGAAACTTTTTACCATCACCAAAACTAAATAACAATGAAAGCTGAAATAAATATTGAGTACAATTTTTTCTCTACCTTTATATATATTACTAGATTTTTTATTTATTATTTATATATATAATTAATAAAAAACTTTACAATATAAGTATCTTTGTATTTTTACTTTACTTATATCTTATTTATTATGTAAAAAAATGAAATTAGTATTAAAAAAAAAAATAGTATTAAGAAAAAACCTAAATTAAATAACGGGTTGAAATTGTTGTTGTAAAAATAATCCTTAAATCTTTCTCTATCAAATGAAAGATAATCCTTTACATGAAAACTCTCTCATTATCGTCAACTTCTTGTTGTAATTTTATTTATAATTAGTAAAAATAATTAATTAAATAATTTATTAAAAATTAAGATGGGATATTAAAATTTAATTGAGAAAATATTATTTTAACAAACTAAGATTTAAATAATGGAAAAAGCGTAATTATTTATTCTATGTTTTAGTTTTTTA
>APFE031022081.1:0-15834 GCA_000404065.3 Pinus taeda
GGAAAATCTCTGTGCATATGTGTTTTTATGTGTTATGCTCTCGCATTGTTTATTTTTCTGTGATTTAGAATTCGTATGCAGGTAATTTCTGTACGGGGTTAAAACCTACAAATTAGGAGGTGAATGTTGAAGAATCGAGGGCAAAGTAGTGTAGTGTGATTCTTCGTTACTTGATAACAATTTGTGGAGTATTTTTACTTTTCTTGTTAGCTTATTCTTCTTGTTCTTAGTATTAGTGCTTATGTGTGTACTTCATCAATCTGCTACCAAAACAAAACAAAAGAAGAACACAAGATGTTGGCTCTCTAATAGGGCCAAAACCTCTCTTCTCTTGAGAGGAAAACCCTTTAGTGAATTTCTCTTATTGAAATCTTCTATTGATCAATGCCAAACACTAGACCCCTCACTAAGAGATCCTCCAAGCACAACACAAGTCTTTACTCCTTTCTGCACCATATACCTCGACACTTCTTCTGGCACTTCTTTTGGCACTTTATTCTCTGACACTTCGTCCTCCTTCTTCTGGCACTTTTTTCTCTTATGAATCTTGTCAAGAAATATAACTTCTTGAGTGAGTCTTCTAGTTGAGGTGTTCCTCTTCTATTTATTGCACAAGGAGACTTCAATGTTGACCAACTGAGATCCTTATGAGAGTATGACAGTGCAGCTATTCTACTACCCAAGTTTCTCATACATGTGGGAGGATTACTAGGTTCATATGCTCTTCTTTCCTTTGCTTGAGTGTCTTCCTTCCACACTGGAGTAGGAGGCCTTTGTAGGCCTAGTTACTAGCCCAAACAATAAAGGATATAGCACTGTAATTTCACTGTTGATATAGCCACAAACTGTCCCTCATTCCTTCACATGTGTGATTATTTATACCCTAGAAACAATCCCTCAATCTTCATTGTTCTTCCTCTTCTCTTCGATGCCTTAGTATACCTTTTTCCTTGGCTTCCTTCGACCTTCTTTTATCCTCTTTTTCTTGCATATTTCGGAGCCTAATTTGTGCATTTCATTTGGAATGGAAAACCTCTATAAATAAAGGATTGTCCCTCCATTTAATTCGACTTATAGGATGACTTGATTGAGTGTTAGTAGGCCAACTTGGAGGCTTATTTGTAGGTTTGATTTGGAGGGCAGTTTGGTGGCTGATTTTCTAAGCATACTTCACACATTTTCCATCGTGGTGTAGCATGCGTGAAGGAGCTTCTTGAAGGTGTTCTTACATAGGATTAGACTTGAATTTCCTTGGAGTTTTCCTTTTGACTTTAATATATATTTGTACATAGTGTAACATGCCCTTAAGGCCTTCAATATTTTCTCTTGACTATTTCACTCGCCTATAGCACTTTGAAATGTTCTAGCCTACTTCAATTGGCAAGAAACTCATTGACATATATTATAAAAATAATATTTCTTTTCTTGAATAAGTACAAATATCAAAAGTACATCTATGAAGATCGAACATAGTTATACTCACTCTTAACTAGGGAGGTATTCATACAACATTACAAGGTGTTTAGATATTATCAATCTTGAAGAATTCACATAAGAGAAACTAGATTAGAAATCCATCTGTTATAGCATCATATCCATCAGCATTTCATAGTGCAAGGCCTTAACTAACATCTCCATATCTTTACGATACCATGAGTTACAATGTTGGTGAGACCAATGATTTATAGACACCTTCATCATTGTCTCGCAAGGTACATACCCACTCGGGTGTTCTCCAAGTATGACCCGATATGAATATTCTTATCTTGGGTTCCCAACCCTCAAATAATATTGGTATTCTTACTTACTCTTGTCTTGGATGCCCCACATATCCTCAAAGAGTATCGAGTGACAAATTATTACCCAATCCTCCCATTCTTTCTTTCGAAGTGAAGACAAGAATTTTGTGTCTAGCTTGTGTCTACATTTCCATTCATGGCCTTCATCTAGACTTACAACTATTAGTCCCAGTCTAGTGCATGACCCATGAAATGCAAAACACAATTGTCAATCCTTTGTAATTAGGGGTGATCCAAAACTCCCTCTTAATCAAGGACCTGTCAGAGCTCCCTCTTAACTATGGACTCTTTCCTTCATCAACAGCTTCTTCTTCATGGGTCCTTCAGCTGCTTGATATCCTTCCTTTCTTGATGTCATGAATTCTTTGTTCAAACTTCTTCTAGGTAGGGCACCATCCATCGATAACTTTCCTTCTTGGTTTGTCATTTCATTTCTTCATGGAAAGTGACTATCGAGTTTTTCTTGTAATCTTGGCTACTCCTTTGTCATCTTGTCCATGCTTCAGAATAATCTTCTCATGGATGCTTCATTGTACTTTCTTGATTACATGTTTTGACCTAGTAGCCTATCATGAATTCATCCTAATATTGCTTCCACATTGCCTTTTATTTTGTTGGATGGATTCTTCATCATGACATATTTTTAGAGTAGAATCAATTATCTGCACCTTTATATCTCCAAGGCCTTCATAGGTGTCAAGGGTCCTTTCTTCCTTTACCAGAATTTCCCTGCCTTCATTCGAGAGATATCTTTCAATGCATTTTGTCAGATAGTGATTCTTGGTGATCATGGTGTTCTTCACATGCTTGATCTCTTTCTTAATTTTCTTCTTCTCAGATAGATAGGTGAACTGTCTAATGTTTCTTGTGAGCGAATTCCTTCATTGCTTGCTTTCTAGACTTGTCAACATTTCTTCTTGCTTCTTAGTCAACAATATTATGCTCCTTATGTGAGCATATTCTTTTGTTGACCTTCATTGCATTGTGGTACATGCCTTCGAGCATGTTCTTGGTGAAAGAGATTCTTTCATGCTTTATCATGTTATATAATTGTACCTATGACTTCATAACATACAAATGATAGCATGACTTAAACTTTGATGCATACATACCTCATCTTGATTCTCCTTTTATCATCCTTTGGTGTGGCCCTTCTTGCTTCATCTTAGATTGGCTGCATATCATTCTTTTCTTGAAACCCATGAATGGGATTCCCAATGAGACATCTTATTTGGTCCATGAACCTTCTTTTGAAGATTCCATCATAGGATCTTAAATATCCTTGCCATGCAAATGTTTAATTTCTTTTGATGATGTAGATCTTCTAAGATTCTTATCATGATCAATTTTATTTCATCAAGTATGAGGTCCTATACTAGGTATGCTTCTTCTACATGAATATCTTGAGCTATATCTACCATGATCCTATATTCTAGAAGATATTTCTACTTACGCATTTTTGTCTTATCATAAATGCTACATCTACATGAGTATCTAGATCTCTATGTACATCATGTTGCTAGATTCTAGAAGATGTTTCTAGTCATGCAATTTTAATCTATTCATACATGCTCCTATTCTACTCAAAACTTTGAAATAAGTCTAGAAGTAAAGAGTTTTACCTAGTCATAGTAGATATCCATAGGATCTTCCTTCTTTTTCTTCTTTCCTTCTTATTTCATCTCTTGAGTTACGTGAGCTTCTTCCCTCTTTCTTTTGTTGTTGTTGTCCTTCTTAAGCTTAGAACAATTCCTTTTGTAGTGTCCATATTATTGGCATCCAAAGCATTGGATCTTTGACATGTCTTTATTGTTTGTTCGTCGTGGACCAAACTTGCCAAATTTACCCTTTCTTTTGGCCATGGTAGAAAATGCTTGCTCCTTTGATCCCACATCTTCTTTTGCCTTAAGTATGGTTTCCTCTATCCTGCATAGAGACCACATTTCACTGAGAGTGGTTGCTTCCTTCTTGGCATATATGCTAGATGTGAAGTGTCCCCACTCCTTAGGTAGAGCATTAAGTACTACAGTTGTCATCTCTCTGTTATATATGACTTTCCCAAGCTCTTGAAGTTGATCTCTCATTTCAGAGATTTTCATGAAGTGGGGAACTATTCCTTCCTTTGTTATCTTTATCTTGTATAATTCATTCCTCAAAGACATTACTTCTCTAGTTGTGCATACCAAGAATAGATCTAATAGCTTATCATAAATTTATTTTGACGTCTCAAACTTGGAGACATAAGGAATGAGAGAATCTTTGATTGATTGTATCAAAATCCTTTGAGCTCTTGTCTCATTCTTATTGTACTTGGCTAAGGCTTGAGTCTATTCCTTAGCAAGGATAATGATATTCCCTTTGACATGTTCTAGGATTTCATTCTACTTGAGTAGCAGATCAGTCCTTTTCTTCCATGCAGGAAAGTTAATGGTAACTACCAATTTATTGCTTTCCTTGCAAAAATATATTGATGTATATTCATAAGAGGACATGCAGTTACTTGATAGATGAACCACACTGGTTGGTTCGAAACGCTTCGACAATGATCTTTTTATGTGATTTATGCAGAAGCTCTTTTTACAACAAATACTTGATAGATTTTGAGATGTAAGGGATTTTCTTCCTGTTCGGCATGGGATCCCCTACAACATGTTTTGGGACTCAAAGCCTAAGTTTTGGTCAATTATATTGTAAGACTCCGTGAATTGCGAGCGCAAAGCGCGAAGTCTAGGATGAGTCATAGGGTTGTCCACCCTAGAATATTCTAATTTAATGTAAAGTTGTGTCAGCCTACCCATGGTCCATGGAGCATGGGATTGTATAAATAGAGCGAGCTCTAAGTGTAAAGGGAGAAAATGGTAGATAGAATAGCGAAGGCATGGTTCAAGGTTAGAGTTGAATTTGAAGTGTACTGGGTCATAGTAGTAGGAAGAGGCTCTACAACTGAGTGCGTAGAGGCCTAGTAGAGTCTGCAGCTGAGTGTGCAGACCCTACAACTGAGTGTGCAGGGAAAAGTCAGGTCTATACATGGGATTGAAAGTTAATAAAGAGAAGTTTACTCTATGCATTTGTTCTTGAATCCATATTTTGATGTTATGCATTACTTTTACTTTGTTTATTTACTGCGCGCAATTGATAAATACTTGTATGAAGGCTTATATATGAAAATAATCTAAGTAATCAGCTAATAGATCCTAATTAAGGAAGACTTGGGTAAATAACACGGCGCACACTACAACTAGAATTGTGTGAAGACAGTATCGCAGGGCGCGGGGTGCTTGTTGGTGCACGTAGCAAGTGCGAAGGTTGGACCGTGTACCAATCACCTCATATCATACATCCTCAGGGTGTGGAAACTTGGTTCTGGCACCCTCCCATACTACTTTGGGTGAGACCTCAGTCCCCACTCAGTGGACTGTTGCCAAAAGGGCTAGTAGTACCAGGATTTTCTTGGCTAAATAACTTTTGAACCTAGGTTAGGCCCCACTAAGCCAACAAATGGTTCTCTTGCCAGGACTAGGATCTACATAAGGGATGTCTGATGTCGTGCTACTGGAACCCAACAAAGAAGGAAATTGAAGAGTGGTTGGACAAGAAGATTCATGAGTTCATGACATAGGAAAACAGAACTTCGCAGTTATCTAAGGAAAGGTGGTTGGAGTGCTACGTGTATAAGGAAGTCCAAGAGATTTTCTTTACATCCTTTCCTTTTGAGTTGAATGAGTGGATTACGAAGTTAGCCAACATCCAGGGAGGGTGTAGGCTCGACAAACCAATAGTGTGGAATCCAGAATTAGTGCGTAGACTGGAAGCATTGGAAGATAATATTGAGAACTGTGGACCATTGGCTTGACCGGATAATAGGGGGATCTATCACTGAGTTTTCCATAGACATAACTGTGAGCTACAGCGAAGCAGAATGACGCTTTTTCAAAGGACCATGAGGTAAGTATATTAAATCTTTGAATACTTGGATTAAGATGCTATTGTGTGAAAAAAGGGTCATGTGAATACATTAATGTTTGGGACTACGTGGAGTGGAAATATCTACAAAAGTATCAAAGAATTAAAAAATAGTCCCTTTATTTCACCCTCGTGAGAGAGCGAGGAAGAATTTTCTAAGGTCTCTCCAAGAAGCGTGGTCAGTTTGATAAGGTAGTGCATTCTGCGGTTACCACCTCCACCCACACCACCACCTGCTTCACCTCCCTCACCTCCATCTCCACCCACTCCACCTCCACCACCTCCACAGTGCAGTATGGCAAGCATGATCAAACTACCAGTATTCAGAGGGGTAGGGAATGAAGATTTGGACCAATTCTGGTTCGTGGTAAGAGCAGTATGGGAAGCACAAGGTGTCACGGATGACAATATTAAGAAGGCTACATTAGTGAGCACACTGCAGGATCGCGCATTAGCATGGTATATCAAGCACTCTAACGACCACCCAAACGCAGGGATAGTAGAGATCTAGAATGCACTGAATAGGGAATTTAGCAGGCCAAAGTCAAAAACACAATCAATCATCGGGTTTAAAGAAATCACGATACTCCCAAGCAAGACTCCCTGGTATCTGGATCAACGACTGAAGAGTACGATCCGTGAAGCCAATATGACGTTGACAAATGGATAGCATCATGCATGGTTTGTAGCATCTCTAACACCGCACTTGAGGATGGTTCTATCACAACAAAAACTTTCCACCCAGGCCAAAGCATTGGAAATGGCAATGAGATTACATGACACCCTGATACAAAACCCTGGGTTAGGAGTTCAGCAAATCCATGCACAACTACAGAATCTATGTTTGGAAATGCAAATTTTGAAGCAGGATAGAGTATCATGGCTAGAGGTGTGCGAGGAAGTATGGTGCATAAAATGCAAAGGCCAGGGCCATGACAAGGATCACTGTCTAGTGTTCGCGAACTACTTGGTAGGAGGAGGGCCAATGCCATTGAGACTAGAGGCATAGGCAGGGCCAAGTGCAGCACCCGCCTTATGATGTGCGATCTATCAAATAGGAGGGAAACACATGACAGATAATTGTCATTTGTTGTAGAAATATACACAAACACCCCAGCAATTGTTTTGTAATTTCTGTAGGTCGGTAGGCCACGATGAGTGTACTTGCCACAGTTACAAGCTAATGATGGATCAAACCCCTGCCTATAGGATGCATACCGAAACGTGAGCCCTCAACCCAGATGCAGGGATGGTGCGCGCTGGACTTTAGGGGCGGGGTCAAGGACGAGGTATAATGGGACCAGGAAGCGGCCACGGACAATTAATTTGTTATAATTGCAGAGGACCAGGGCACTATGCCTATGATTGTACCAACCCGACGAGGATATCCTATTCGTATTGTGCTCAATTTGATCATGAAACAATATAATATCCTACATTGATCACAAGGATGCGTCAAAAAGGGGTATTCCAGCCTCCCCCGACTCAGAATATACAAATAATGAGGTCTGAGCTGCGTGAAGAGGACCCAAATGTAAACATGATGCTCAGAAGAGATACAACCATGGGAGAGGATAGGGGGAAACAACCAGAGGAAATTGCATGGGTTCACAAGGCTCCTGCAAAGGAACCCGAGTTTGACTTAGAAAGTGCAAAGAAGACATTCATGGAAGCTAAGAAGAGCTTCATGGAGGCCTCCACTTCTAAGTAAAGTTATAGTTTCTTGTCCCATGACACATGCACAAAGCCAACAAAAGTCTTTATATGGTTGTTTAAACAAAAATATTTATAGAACAAAGAGATCCTAAGAAACTTGGGGACTCAGCAAAAGGATATATGCAATAACATTAGATTCACTTGCTTCTAAGATCATGAAACTATTTGTTCCAGAAAATTGTAAACAAATATTAGCCTCCTGTAACTTGAATATTCATCTAAATGTCTTTGCATTCAAAGGTATTCTCTTCATTCATAGAATAATTATTCTTGTTTCTGAATTAAATAGATCAGGTAATCCTAGATCTGGGTTCGGACACGAATGTATTACTGAAGCAAACATGGGAATGCATGGGAAACCCTGTGTTATAATGGTTTGCTATTCAATTACGAATGGCGAACCAATAGAAGATTTTACCCATGGGGAGGCTGCAAGGGGTAATAGCTGATATTGAAGGTGTAAGCACGCATGCGAATTTTGAAGTAATAGAGATTGTCGATGACAACAACCCCTATCCCATGCTATTAGGAATAGACTAGGCCACTGATATGAATGGAGTCATCAACCTGAGGAAGCACAAAATGATCTTTCAGAAAAAGTCACTACGCGTAGTAGTCCCATTGGATCTAGCTAAAGGAGCGCGCTACACTAAACCAGTGCGTGATGATGATAGCAACAATGATCTTGATTGTATTTACAAGATAACTGTACGAGACCAATATTTGGTGAATCTAATTGCAGATGGGAGGATCTCATGGGAGGACGAAAACTCTTCCACTTCAAATTCAGATGAAGAAGTAAAGCGATGACAGAATCAGTTGCACGAAGTGACGAAACTGAATTGTAACATGATGGTTAGATCATTGCATTGCATGAAAATAGAGGAAAGAGAGCTACCGACATATGATGGAGTGACAACAGTGATGAATTCCTAACCAAATTTGAAAGTGCAGTACCGGAATAGCAACGGTTCAATGCATTGAAGTGGACACTACGTGCAACACCCACATGATGGTGGGGTACACATCAAGGAAACTTTGAGGACTGGCGTGGATGTAGAAGGATGATGCGCCTATGGTTTGGAAGCCCCCAACTTCGAACAAGAGTTGGTCAGCAAGGACGGAGCAACTGGCATGGCCATCTATCTCGATGGGTAAAGACATGTGCTATGCAGCCCACACAAGCACACCCCAAACTCACGATTGAAAATCAGAACAAACTGTAGTAGTAGGAAAGACGGTGTGCACCACAAAGGTTCCACATGGAAGCATTCAATAAGGTATGCACAGTCTTGAATAGGGTTCACTAGGCGAGACGAATTGATTGGGACTTGCACGTGCTAGCGATTCAATGGGCCTATAAGGCCACGTGCAAAAACTTGAGCAGGGAGATGATTCCAAAGTTGAGGAGCAGAGTTGAGACCATAATTTTGGAGGAAAGGAATCCTCACACAATAACTCCCACAGTTGGGACAGTACACGAGGACCAGGATGAAGGAATTATGCAGCTATGCAAGGGTGAACATATGTGGATTTAGGAAGCCATTTGGCGAGGGAACCTTAAACTTTGAAAACTCAAAGATCAAGTACGATTGAGGAAGAAAAGCATGTTAATGGACGCGGAGATCAAAAAACTGGAAAACGAAATCACGTAATCATGTCTAGTCAATAAACTATGAATGACAAGATAAGATACAGATAGCCATACTACTTCATTAGAAGATTGTCGCCAAGAATTTGTGACTCTGCTACCATGGTTGTGACCACACCTTACCAAACAAAGTAACCAGGGGAATGCATTGCATAAGGAAGAATGCGCAACACTAACTATCGTGAGGGTAATTGAGGAGTTCCCACAGACTTGGCTAGAAGGTGAATTGAAGTCTCCCATAGGTGGTCTGACCACTTGACTAGCCATTGGGAGCACAGTCTCAGTGTTCTGAGCAGTTGAAAGAGAGCGCGGGACTATAAAAGAGTCTGTGGAGGAACTATACGATAAAGAGGTTGCGCGCAGTATCAACATGTCACAAGGGTCTCGCTCACGTAGAGGGGGTTGTGCTACCACATGGTTAGGCTAGGAAGTTATCGTTGGTGTCATTATTCATGACAAGATGTCCAATTTAAGACAAAGAGGAGCAGGTGGTGGGAAATTAAGACATAAATTAAGAGCTAGATTTGGGATGATCTGCTGCCAAGAAGGCATTAATGACTGAAAGGTGGGGGGAATGGTCAAATTCAAATTCAAAAGATGTTATAAAACCCTCAGGGCTAGCTATGAGACAACACTTGGTTGTTTGAGAGTTGAGCAATTATAGAGCATTGAGCGCCAAGCACTCTTGCCACCTTTGAGTATGTGACAAAACATATCCCATGTAAACACAATGATTGCTACCAGACCAGGAGTGTGATTCACTGAAGATATCGCTAATGAGGTTGTAGAGCCCCATATGGTCCATGAGGAACCCAGAGATGCGACAGTTGCACCAAAAGTTCCAAAATTGCCATAGATACCACAACCAAAGAAAGATAAGTAGATTATGGGACCAATCTACGTATCCCCAAGAAACCAATGGTTTGGAAAATTGTCAATGGAAGGAAAAGGAAAATCCATCACCATTGAATCAAATGAAGAGGATGAAGGCTTACAGGCTCTAATTGATCAAATAGAGGCACAAGACGATGTGAAGGAGGATGTCCCACCAATGCCTTCCGCAGCAAAGTTACCCACGTACGTCCCTTTGTGGAAAGGAAAAGTTAGGGCGGCCAAAGACCTAGAGGCCACGAAGAGTGCACTCCAGACCCTGCTCCTCCCTGATGACATTACTTTTGAAGGTCCGCCCCTCAGGCGGGTGCCTACCCTGAAGTTCGAAGATTGGGACCTCGCAGACAGCAAGAATTTCCCACACCTGGTGATGGAAAACTTGATGAAACATAAGGTGGAGGGGCCAGTTATCATATTGGAGCCACGGAAATGATTGTGCAATGTGGATAAGGTTAGGTTACTTCATCTATGATGGATACCCCACTTTCACTGCGCGCCCATCAACATTTTCATCATCAGGCAGCTACTTTTCTTGGTGCATGATGGGTATCTATGGTTGGAGGAGCTTATTCCCGTCATGGCAGAACTTATTCACAGGATTTCTCAACTTCCCTGTAAGGGAAGGGACCCCGGGGAAATAGCTGGTAAAAGCAATGATTTGACTCTCGCGAAAGCCATGAAAAACAAATACAAGATGGAAAAGAAGAAGCGCAGCTATGCAATTGTGAGTATCAAGGACAAAGGCGTGTGCATAGCCACCTAGCTCCTGGCTGGAAAATTAATGTGGAAGTGCCGTGCCGATGAAGTACTAGCACCTGTGGTTGCACTGGTTGAGCAGTGCGTGGAGGGGGTCCAGTTCAACTAGGATGAGTTCCTCTGTGAGGAATTTTTGATGAACTACAAGGAGGCCCAAGAGTATGGTAAGACATTCCACTACTCGTGGTTACTCTTATCCATCTTGCTAATAGCAGGTGAACTACTTGCAGATAGCCAATTCTTGCATATCAACTAGGACCTTCCTGAGGCTGCGAAGTACACTTCGCTCTGGGCCATGAAGGATGCAAAGTGGCTTCATGCAATCAAGGTTTTTTGGGTGCTGATGGAAGTGAGCATCCGGATGTGGAACAATAGAAGACCACGGTTCTCTCCCACAGTTTATGCAACTCTATAGAGCTTTGCAGAGTTTAAAGCAGACATGCACAACATTCATGTCCAGGCGCGGAAGGATCCAACAAAGGAATGGACAAAGCTTCCGTTTATTGCTACTGATGATGCTATCTTCAAAAAATTGGAAACATGGCCTCTGAAGTGGTGTGCCTTGGACTTGGTAGGAATGGAGAAGGCCACAACCTAACAAAGGAAGAAGGATGCCAAGCAGCGCATCGTGCAGCTGGCTGAAAAGAGACACTAGGAACAAGAAGCAGTCGCATAGCAGAAGATAGTCGATTTAGTAGCAGTAGCGCAAACGAAAAAAACAACAACAATGCCAATAAAAGAGGCAGAGGGGGGCCATGAAATGTCCACAGGGTAGGGGGTTGAGGACATTGACCTCGACGAGGAGCACACGGATCCGGAAACTACCTCACAATAGTTAAATGGCCACTCATCCCTGAGAAACTAGTCCCCAGAAAGAAGACGAAGGCATCCAAGACGTCCATTGACCTAATCATGCTTACAGAAGGTGATCTTTTTGACATTGGCGAAATAGTTTGTGATGTCACTAAGGACACGCTCCAAGAAGTGATGGTGGAGCAGAACACTGTGTTGGGGGTGCTATGAACGCAATTATAGGGACTAGAGGTGAAACCCCCTCAAACAGGAATGATGGCCCCATATGTTGTAGCAGCTACGTCAGAGACGGAATAGATGCTATGTGCCTACATGACCAACACTTTGCGTGTTCCCCAAGGGTGTGTTAGCGGCAGAAATGAAGTTGACCAAGCTATGGTGGGAAGGATTAAGGGGTTGAGCTTAAACTTGGCTTCCATTCCATGAGAAACCCTGTACTAGTTACAGGATGGGGTCATAGCCGAGCTCCGTGCTAAAGAAGGTCCTACACTACAGGTATTAAGTGAACAAAATATCAATATGGAACAACTTAGCCAGCAACATGATGACCTCATTACGTAGACTCAAAGACTGGCACAGGCTATGGATGGTGCTTATAGAACTGTCCCATAATTGGTTGTCCCGATAGATCTACCAGTAGGAGTGCGAATTCACAAATTGTCCAGTGGATTCTGCAAGGCAAAGGAGGAAGCAAGGAGGATAAAGCTATACCTCAACCTTTATATTTCCGAACTACGATTAAAGGCAAAGTCATCCATGCCACCAAAATTCAGGGAACAACATGCTAGCGCTATCCAAAAAGGGCTGGAGGAAATAGGACAGGCAATGCAAAACTGTACTACTATGTTGGAAGAATCCTTCGCGGTCCTCACATTGTTACAGGAGGACCCCACCATACAGTGCCTATAAACAGAGGTGCAGGAGCTTCAAGTGCTGTATGACAGTGTGTATGACATGGCACAAATAGTTTTCGTAACCCAACAATTAGCGAAACTACAACAGACGAAGGCATTGAAGGAACAGGTGGATGTAACACGACAAAAAGAGGTAGTACTTAAAATGTGCGTCCAACATTGGATTGATGAGGCCTTCCTCATCACTGCTGATATTGAAGGAAAGCTTGCACAAATGAAGGTGATGCATGCCTTAAGATAGGGATTTACCCCTAACAGTGAGCATTTAGCCGAAAGAGTAGAGCAGATCTAATAGACGACAAAACAGTGCACTGCGGACCTTCGCACAACACAGGCATAGTTGGAGGGGCTCCGTGCTAAGATCGCCACACTAGCATAGTGACTTGGGATGAGTCACATTGATTGTGTTGGGGACCTATTGGGCATGGGATCCCATACAACATGTTTTGGGGCTCAAAGCCCAATTTTTGGTCAATTATATTGTAAGACTCCACGAATTGCGGGCATGGAGCACAAAGTCTAGGATGAGTCATAGGGTTGTTTGCCCTAGAATATTGTAATTTAATGTAAAGTTGTGTTGGCCTACCCATGGTCCACAGGCCATGGGATTGTATAAATAGAGTGAGGCTCTAAGTGTAAAAGGAGAAAATGATAGATAGAATAGCGAAGGCATGGTTCAAGGTTAGAGTTGCATTTGAAGTGTACTGGGTCATAGTAGTAGGAAGAGGCTCTACAACTGAGTGCACAGAGGCCTAGTAGAGTCCGCAGCTGAGTGCATGCACCCCTGCAACTAAGTGCGCAAGATTGAGTTGGGTCTATACTTGGGATTGAAAGTTAATAAAGAGAAGTTTACTCTATGCATCTGTTCTTGAATCCCTATTTTTATGTTATGCATTACTTTTACTCTATTTATTTATTGCGTGCAATTGATAAATACTTGTATGAATGCTTATATATGAAAATAATCTAAGTAATCAGCTAATAGAGCCTAATTAAGGAAGACTTGGGTAAATAACACAGGTCGGGTTGTGGCTAGAACTGCACAAAGACAGTATTGTAGGGCGCGGGATGCCCGCTGGTGTGCATAGCAAGTGCGAAGGTTGGACTGCGTACCAATCATCTCATATCATACATCCCTAAGGTCTGGAAACCTAGTTCTAACACACTCCCATACTACTTCGAGTGAGACCTCAGTCCACGCTCCATGGACTATTGCCGAAAGAGTCAGTAGTACCGGGATTTGCTTGGTTAAATCACTTCTAAACCTAGGTCAGGCCCCACTAAGCCAACATTTCATCCTTGAAGGCTAGATGGCTTGTCTTCCATGGATCTTGATGTTCTTCAATTTTCCTTGTCCAAGTGGACTTTCTTGGTGATGATGGTTTCTTGAAGACATGTAGCTTGATGTAGGCCCTGCTTCAATATCCTCTTCTTTGTAGCCACCTCTATGTAAGGCTCTTCTTTAAGCTTTGTAGACCTCCTTGATGATTCATGGATTGTATACCCTTCTTGTCCTTGAAGTGATTGAGACTTCTAGGCTTGGTGCTTCAACCTTGTAGATGCTTCTCCTTGATGAGTGTTCTTGTGTTTCCCTTTCCTTGATGTGTCACCTTAGCTTTGTTACCATGTTGAAGAATCTAGGGCAAAGTAGTGTGATTCTTCATTACTTGATAACAATTTGTGGAGTCTTTTTACTTTTCTTGTTATCTTATTCTTCTTCTTCTTATTATTAGTGCTTATGTGTGTACTTCATCAACCTGCTACCAAAACAAAAAAATAAGAACACAAGATGTTAGCTCTCTGCTGGGGCCAAAACCTCTCTTCTCTTGAGAGGAAAACCCTTTAGTGAATTTCTCTTATTGAAGCTTATATCGATCAATGCCAAACCCTAGACCCCTGACTAAGAGATCCTCCAAGCACAAGTCAAGTGTTTACTCATTTCTGCACCATATACCTCGGTACTTCTTCTGGCACTTTTATCTCTGACACTTCATCCTCCTTCTGGAACTTTGTTCTCTTACGAATCTTGTCAAGAAATAGACCTTCTTGAGTGAGTCTTATAGGTGAGGTATTCCTCTTCCATTTATTGCATAAGGAGACTTCAATGTTGAACAACTGAGATCCTTGTGAGAGTATGATAGTGTTGTTGTTCTGCTGCCCTAGTTTCTCGCATGTGTGGGAGGATTACTAGGTTCATATGCTCTTCTCTCCTTCGCTTGAGTGTCTTCCTTCCATGTTGGAGTAGGAGGCCTTTGTAGGCCTAGTTACTAGCCCAAAAAATAAATAATACACCACTGTAATTTCATTGCTGATATGGTTGTAGACTATCCCTCATTCCTTTGCATGTGTGGCTATGTATACCCTAGAAACAAACCCTCAGTCTTCGTTGTTCTTCCTCTTCTCTTCACTGCCTTAGTAGGCTTTTTTTCTCACCTTCCTTCGACCTTCTTATCTCCTCATTTTCTTGCATATTTTAGAGCCCAAGTTGTGCATTTTATTTGGAGTGGATAGCCTCTATAAATAGAGGATTTCCCCTCCATTTAAGCCGATTTATAGGCTGACTTTATTGACTGTTAGCAGGATGACTTGGAGGGTTGTTTGTAGCCTGATTTGGAGGGTAGTTTGGTGCCCGATTTTCTTAGCATACTTCACACATTTTCCATGGTGGTGTAGCATGCTTGAAGGAGCTTCTTGAAGGTGTCCTTACATAGGCTTAGACTTGACTTTGCTTGGAGGTTTCCCTTTTACTTTAATATATATTTATACATAGTGTAATATTCCCTTAAGGCCTTCAATATTTTCTCTTGACTATTTGACTCACCTATAGCACTTTGACATGTGCTAGACCTACTTCAATGAGAAAGAAACTCATTAACATATATTATAAAAATAATATTTATTTTCTTGAATAATTACAAATATCAAAAGTACATCTATGAAGACTGAACCTAGTTACACTTCCTTCAACAGTGAAGGGTGTAACTACATTTACAGACAAAACCTGAAAGGTCACTAAGGGAACACTAGTAATAGGAAAATGAGGAAAGGTTGTATTGATATTGCAACAAGATGATGGAGCTTAGTGAAAAGACTCGCCTTCACTAAGTGGGACCGCAGGAAAATTATGGTGCAAAGTCTATTTTTAGACTATGTCTATTTTTAGACATATGGATCATGTCTATGAGTTGTAGGATGCTATTTATGGATGATTAGTTAAGTTGGAAAAAATAGATGGACTTCTATTTTTAGACAACAACGGTGACACTGTCAAGTCTAATTATAGAGCAGTCAAATATTATTAGCTTATAATAATATTTAGACTATAAACTTT